>OY757923.1:72019033-72051533 GCA_963585895.1 Sepioteuthis lessoniana | reverse complement strand
CCTCACATAGCTGCTGTATGTATGTTCGAGCTGGTCGTCCTACTTTTGCTCGGCCATATGTAAGGGTCCATAGGAGTACATAACTTATGAGCTCGTCCTTGCTTCTCCAGCATTGTCCTGAATGTCTGGTTCGTCTAACTTGGATAGTTTTCGTGGTGGGAGGCAGGTGGCCGTATAGTTGGTGCCTTGTGGGGTGTTGCCGCCAGGACTTGTTCAAAATTGCTCGCAGCATTCTTGTGTAATTGCCGTCTAGCTTCTTCTCCAGCCGTTTTGTTAGCGTCCAAGTAGTGCATCTATATACCAGTATCGGCACGACCGCTGCATGGAAAAAACTGCGTTTCATTTTATCGGTCAGGTCTGATTTCCATATGAACGAGAAAATAAACTATATATACTCGAGTAATGAAGGACTTTCTGTAATGAAAGACCCCTTAAAAAGACCCACAAAAAGGCGTTAACGAATATTGCGTATATGCTACCGTCCAAAAAGATTTCTTCAACATTCACATAAAAATAAAGCATTCAAACAGTTATACAACGCACTATATCAGTAGAACTTCGGGTTTAGTTCAAGACATAAGACATACGTGCCGACTCACATTGCACTTAGTTAGTCCTAGTCCCAGCAGGTTCATCTGGCTTACATTGCACTAAGTGATCCTATGATAAACATAGTCCAACAGGGTAAGAGCCGAGACTCGAGCCCGACCTTCCCCCCTTTTCTATCCCCCCTTACCTCCAGTTAATAAATCCTGCCAGGTGAGCCGTAGTGATACGTATACATTGACTTATACCTTAACAACTATAGCAATGATATTAAAATCAAAGTATTACCATAAACAATGTTTTCTAGACTTTGATGTTGCCTTTCGTGTTTAATTGAATATTCCTAACATACTAAAATCTCACCTCTGATACACAACAGCATTAATAATATAATAATTTATGTTTAGTAAAAACTTTGTACGTTAGGTAAAAAGTTTATTATCTTAACTAATTGCCCTTTTTTTAAATAAAGGTTTTGTGAAAGACACTTTTGATAAAGTTAAGGAAAGTTAAACACAGAAACAGAAAACTTCAACATTTCAAAACCATAACTGATGTTATAAACGTTCCCTTGTTTTTTAGTCGAAAAATTGGTCTTAAAATGTCGTTCATTAGACGAGTAAATCCGGTATATTTTCAATGTTGCATAGCATTTTTAAGTTATACTTCTATCTGTCTAGAATCATTTGTTTGCACACTGTCATATGATGTCAAGTATTCTTATCTAATACAAATCATTTGCTCATGAATATTTTCGAATATCACTATCTTATATGAACAATCATATTGAATAACAAAAAGCATTTGCTTACCCACAAATCTATAGTTTCACATATTCCTGACTAGTACAAATAATTTACAACCAGATTTATTTGACTCATAGATGAGACCCTAACAGCTATTATAACTCCGACTTTGACTGGACCTGAAAGTAAGGGCAATAAAAGATCAAGAATTGGAGCCTCACCACCGGATTCAATTTTATATTATACCCAGGACACTCACTCCCTTTATATATATATATATATATATATATATATATTAGAGATGTGGGAGAGAGTTGTGAATGGGAATACAAAGTGAAAAGAAAAAACAAACCAGACTAGGGATGTGAGATGTTAAAGTAATATTCGGAAGTCAGGATAAGTTACAGGGCGTACTGATCTCGAATTGTAGTGTTGTTTTTTGGCGTGTGTTTTTTTTTTTTTTTTAGGGTTTTTCCTTTTTTTTTTTTTTTTTTCTTGTTATTCTTATATTTGACTGTCTCTTCTGGAGCGGATATCCTTCCGTTTCATCCAAGAACAAACCACTTTGTCTCTCCACTGACCCAGTTTTTAGACCAGACCCCTCAGCCTAACCCTAACCCAATCGTAATCAATTACTAATCCTTCGCTATTGGTCAACCTTCCCCACTAAAAACATTTTTAAATCCAATAAAATAATAATTACTGCTTCTTAAACAATTTGATGTTATGTACTGGCAGGATATTTTTCCAATGTGCCACAGACTGCTATATAATTTGTGCCTTATCTTTATTTGATTTATGATCAAGTTCCAAGTATTTCCATCTGTTGTATTGTATCACAGTATGTGAAGAGAAAAACGTTTTTATTTTTTACATTGTATGTTATTTATGTAATGATTATGCAAAACGGAAAGTTCACATCGTACCGGTTGTCAATGAGTTGTGTACCAGCACTGGTAGGCAAACCACTACTCTAAGTATTTCGGCAAACAAATTATGACTGCAACCACAAAAAAACCCTTTCATTTCCATAAGCATATCGCATCCTCTGCCATGACGAGTATATCAACGTTGATTTTGAAATAGAAATTTGAGAACTCTACAAGGACGCTGTGTGCTTTTTTAAAGCACTCTATAAAAATCAATTCTATTAAGTTTGGGTTGTATGTTCATAATATGTACATACAACCCAAACTTAACAGAATTAATTTTCAAACGAGTGCTTATGCACTTAAATATTTTTAGCTGCTGACGCTATTTAGAGAAACAAATTCGAAAAGTAAACGCTACACAATACAACAGTACAAACGCTCATTCTTACGAAGTAGTAATGTACATACAGAAGTTACATCACTTTTGTAATACTTACTCCCCTGATGATGGCCCAAAGCTGGGCTGAAAGTACTTGGGAAATAACTAATTATGGAAGATTTATCAATCAATTCCCGCCGAATATCATAAGATCAATACGGCAATTCGAAAGGATTAACAAAAAAATATGAAGACAAAAAATGTCTATTAAGTTCAATCAAATATGTGCTAATGAAGAAATGCTGCCAAAGTGTTCGCCAATGGCCAAGGAGACCTGAGTTCAATCCCAGTTTGAGTCATATCAAATACTCAAAAAATGGTACTTGATGCTACCTTGCTTAACAATCAGCATTATAAGGTAAGGATCCAGGGTAGAGTGGAACAATCCAGGGAAGGAAGTAGCGCCCTCCCCTACACCTTTGTGTAGTAGCTATTGAAAAGGGAGGATTCAGGTCATACTCGACTAGGGTCGCCAACTTTATATATATATATATATATATATATATATATTGAGAGTGTGTGGTGGTTCTGTAAATATAAGTGTGCATTAAGGTATGAATGTAGGTGTGATGACCAAAGTTAATTTCAACGTCTCTCTCTCTCTCTCTCTCTCTCTCTCTCTCTCTCTCTCTCTCTCTCTCTCTCTCATCCTTTTTAATAACATAATCAAAATTTACAATTGAAATAAAAACTTATGCAGAGATGATGGGATTATGTTATAAAGTGATGACAACGTGACGTCAAGATAAATTCTCCTTGAGTTAGTACCAATCAAAAAAAATGATGAAGCTAGTTCCGATGCTTTCGACTGCTCTGGCCGTGAGTCTTAGAACATACTGACTGAGTAAGAGCAAAAGTACATCTGATGCTGAGGTTCTAGCTCTAGAGATCCTGGGGAGTGTAAGTACCCTTTCTTTGTCTACTCTGACCTGGAGGCGTAGTACCTGTTAGGATCACGTCTATGGTTCAAATGGGACTGTGTAAAAATAATTTCTATTCGATTGGACCGTGAACCAAAAATACATCTGCACAAATATATATGAACGTACAATGAACGTGATTTCCTAACCTCAAGGTATAAAATAACCCTAGACGTGCTAACGTGCCATTACGTTCATGCACCACTCTTCATACTCCTCAAACCAAGCTGTGTATAACTTTCCTCTTCTTTCCTAAACTGGAAGTTAAACTAAAGGTTATGATTTGAGTGCATAGAAGACATCAAATTAAATACGAAGGAATAAGTTCACATGAAATCAAAAGAATCTTTTCAGACGTACTTCGACCGATCAAAACTACTGCGAATAAGTAAATTGAAACTATTTTGATGAGACTAGTTTTAAAAAAAATTAAATTTTCATTCTTTGCTTATTTTTTCTTGGTAAATACAGCTTCTGCTTTGATAGTTTTGGAAAGCACAACGCGTATACATGAGAATTTAATTTCCTTTCTGTCAAGTAAGCCCTGTCTTGAGCGAAACAAATACACACAAGTTTTTACTAGTAACTTTATCTCAAAATCCTCGGTAATTAAAAGCATCCAACATTCCAATCACAGCCGTTTCTTATTTAGTCTTAAAGTACCGGCAACTTATCCATAGTAAATTCCCTTAAAACTCACTCAAAAAAGGGCAAGTGGGAAAGAGACGTGATATGAATCGGAGTCTCACACTATTTAATCTAAAAGGAACTGTCCCACTTTTATGGCAAACCAGCAAGATACCATTCCGTGCAGTTTCATAGAAATTGTCCAAAATACACATATATATTCATATATTTATACATATATATGCATAGGTATATGTATGCATATAAATACATATGTATACATATATATATATATATGTATACATATATGCATATATCTACATACATAAATATACATTCATATATATACATTTATATGCACATATATATACACACACATACACACCCGCATACACACACATATACACACCCACCTACACACGTACATATATATATATGTACGTGTGTATATGTAGGTGTGTATATGTGTGTGTATATATATATATGTACATATATGTATATATATGCATATGGAAGGGAAATTAAAAACTCATGGTTGAATCCATCTTTTTATCAAAGTTTAAAATTACCCTACGCAAAAGTATTGGATACATCAATTTTGTTGCGTCAAACAACCTTCAAAGTATTCCACAAATTCTCAATTGGTTTCAAGTCAGGAGACTGACTCGGCTAATTGAGAGTACTAATCCCTTTATTTTTAAACCATTTTTTTGTAAGTTTTGTGGTATGTTTGGGATCATTGTCGTGTTGAAGCACAAAATTTCGATCATGTCCTAAAAAAGTTACAGATTTCTGAAGATTCTTCTCTAGAATCTCCCTGTACACGGTACCATTCATTCTACCACGGAAAACTTGCAAAATCACCAGTGCCCTTGGATGAAAAGCACCCCCATATCATAATGGAACCACCCACAAACTTAATTGTGGTGATGGTATTGTGTTTCTTGAAGGCAGAGCCATTTTTTAGTAAAACACTTGTCGCTGTGTTCCTTCCGAATAGTTCAACTTTCGTTTCATTCGACCAGATTCCCTTTTCCCAAAATTGCATACCTTTCTTTACATAAGTTTTGACAAACTTTAATCGGTCTTTGACATGTTTGGTTTTCAGTAAAGGCACTTTTCTTTGTGATCTTGAATGAAAGTCTGTACGATATAAAGCTATTCTTTGTATCATATTCTCTTTTCATCTCTCAAATTACATATGTTTCAATCATGTACAAATTTATGTTTAGTGTTTGTTTATTCATGATGTTAAATTGATACATGAATTGCTTTATTTAAAAAATCTAGCGTAAATAACATTTTAAAATAAAAATTGACTATATAATATTCAAATTGATAAATTTTGGGAAAGTGACCGAGCTTTCTTCTTTTATTTATTTATTTCTATCTTAACATTATACAAAGAGAAATCCTGAGGTTTTGTACATCACAATCAGCTTTTTCCCATTGGATCTTTTAAATTTGTACAGAATTTACCTCGCGACAGTTTCAGTGTTTACAGTAAGTTGAAATTTAAAACTAAATGAAGCTAATTTTATTCCATTTAATACTTTTTGTTGATAAATAGATTATTGATGACTCTCAATGCATTAATTTGACTATATTTTTACTTTTTACTGATTGACGTTTATGGCGAGATAAAGACAATAGCATTGAAAAAGTTCTATGATACGAGAATCGAAATTGTTTCTTGTCTCTTTCTGTGCTCTTGTGGTTGCAACAAGAACTATTTTCACCATAAACAGCGATTTTTCTTTCGGCGTAGATCCCAGCCAAATCGACTCCCACAGTTGAACCGATCTGAGGAAACTAAAACACCGCTGTTCGGATCAAAAAATTCACAACGTGGCGAATAGTGATGGTTCCCTCAGCTCAACAGAAGCTGTGTGATTTGATTTCGGCGAAAATTGCTAGAGTGAACTAGACATACTGGCTAGTGGCTGGATTCGACGTTATTTTTTAAGTTAATTAATTTGAACTGTTGGAGAAGCGTCTCGAATCGTAGCGTTCATTTCAATCGTTTTGTTTGTTTGTTTGTTTGTTTGTTTGTTTTGTTTTGGGTTTTTTTAACTTTTTATTCTAAATTTTAGCATTTTTAATAATAAAGATACTGGCGGTGGTGATAATTATAATAATGATATTAACAATAATACTGACACCATCAAACAAGTGGAGATGAAGGAAAAATTTAAAAAGGAGTATCATAAGAGAACGAGAAAGCTACTTGAGACAAAAGAAGATAACAGAAACCTTATCAAAGGGATAAACACCTGGGCTGTTCTCCTCGTAAGATACTCGGGAGCATTTTTAAAGTGGACCAGAAAAGAACTTTAAAAAATGGACCAGAGAAGAAGAAAACTAAGGACCAGGCATAAGAGCTTGCATCCCAGAGATGACATTGACAGACTACATATATGAAGAAAAACGCGGAGGACAGGACTTGCCAGCATGGAAGATAGCGCTAACACATCGATACAACGACTGGAAGACTACATAGGAAAGCGCAGAGGAAAACTGATCACAACCAGCTGAAAGAATACTGATGGCATGAGGATCAGCAGACACGAAATAACGAGAAAACAAAAATTGGAAGAAAAATAACACTTTTGATGTTTTAAGTGACTAACAAGCAATATCTCATTCAAGAAAACCTGGACGTGGATAAGAAAGGGAAACCTTTAGAGAGAAACTAAATCTCTTCTAATAGCAGCACAAATCAACGCCATAAGGACCAACCATGTCAAAGCAAGAATCGATAAGACGCAACAAAACAACAGATGTAGGTTATGTAGTGATAGAGACGAAACCATCAATTACATTATAAGCGAATGCAGCAAATTAGCACAGAAAGAGTATAAGACTAGATACGACTGAGTGGGCAAGGTGATCCACTGGGAACTGTGCAAGAAATTTAAATTTGACAACACGAACTGATGGCATATGCACAACCCAGAATTTGTCCTAGAGAATGAAACGCACAAATTTCTCCGGGATTTAAAGATACAAACGGATCACCATATCTCGGTTAGATGACCAGACCTTATAATAATCAACAAAAAAAAAGAAAACTTTCAGAATGATGGACTTTGCTGTCCCAGCTGACCACAGAGTAAAGTTGAAAGAAAGCAAAAAAAAAAAGATAAGAACCTTGACCTTGATAGAGAATTGAATAAGCTATGGAACATAAAAGTGATAGAGATACCAGTTATAATTGGTGCTCTTGTTACAGTCACCAAAGGATTGGTAAAAGGACAAGAGGGCTAAAAAATAAGAGGACAAGTGGAGATCATCCAAACGACAACTTTATTAAGATTGGCCGAAATACTAAGAAGAGTCCTGGAGACTTGAGGAGACTTGTTGTCACTCAGACTCCAGTGGAAAACCATCAGCTAACGCTAGTGTGAAAATCTCTCAAAAGAGTAAAATAATAATAACAATAATAAAATCCCAAAGGCTAAGTTAAAAGTCTGGAGGAGTAGGAAATCGAAGGATGAGCCAACATCATGTAAATTATAGCATTGTAAAGATCGGCCAGAATACTGAGAAGAGTCCTGGAGACTTGAGGAGACGTGCTGCGACTTAGACTCTAGTAAAAGACCATCAGCTAACACCGATGGGAAAAACTCGCATGGAGTAATATAATGATAATAAAAAGAAAAATATTTTGTTTTAATTTGTTGAAAATTTAAAAATATGTATATACATGTTTCGGTATGTTTTTGATAAATAATTAAATTTTTTATAGTTTGTTTGTTTGGGTTTTATGGCATATCAACCCTTGTAGGTTATTTAATACCAAATCCATTTTATACAAATAAACAGTTCTATTCCAAACAATTCAGTTTAGTTTTCAGTACACAATTGTCAAAAAATTTCTATTTCAGGCAATTTAGTTTAGTCTAATTCAAAAAGATTTGTTTAGTATAATTGTAATTTTTGATTACACACAGTTAAATTTCAAAACAGTTCTATCTCAAACAATTCTGTTTAGCATAAGTACGCTGTTTACATATCAAAACAGTAATTTAGTTTAGCATAAGTAGGCAGATTAGTTCTGTTTAACCCACAGATAGGGATCTATCAGGTGTTACCACTCCGGGCGAGAGTGGACCTGGGAGTGATGGCAATGAAGGGGTGCTCTGCATTCTCCAAAGCTCTAGCATAACTGGAACCTCACCATCAGATTTTTTAGAGTCATATCCAGGACAATCTGAAGAGGTGCAGTCAATATATTCTACAGCCCCAGCCAACTGGGCAACAATTTTTATCGACTTTCGGTTAAAAGTGCTTCTAAGTGAAATCAACCGGACGTTGTAGTTTCAATCTCAAATACCGGTAAATAACAAGAAATACTTACTATAGATTAACACTTGTACCCAATTATGGTTAACGGAATTAGAACGTTCTAGCCACGTGGATTAAATAAAGGGTTTGGTTTAAATTACTGTGTAGACTCCCAAGTACGGCAGGTCACACCAGAAAAAGGCCGAAGGACGCGTCGGCCGAAACGTTGTGAACATAACAACGAAAATGAAAACAATAATCTGAATACTCGAAATGATCAAAATTAAGTCTCCTCAAAGTAATTTATGCAACTAGATAATTTCCATTCTGATCAAGATTTATGATGGTGTGAGTTAATGTCCCCCACCAACCTCAGCACACTACAAAGTAGATGTGTCGGACATTTTTAGGGACACGATTCACAGATGACAGGACACAGGTCACAATTACTGAAACTAACTCTAGGAAATACGTGGGCGTCCATTCATTTGCTAGACCCAATTAAGTTAAATTTTTAGTAATATAAATTCTTGTCGGTTGCAACCGAGACTCTAAAAGTTAAGTCGAGAAGTTAAAGACTTAAATGAAGGTGGACACCGCCTTATAAATAAAAGATATCACTTTTTTCATTAACGAGGCGAAGCCATGAAACCATTTTTTTTTTATTACCGGTCAGAAGAAGAAAATGTAACTTCAAGAAATAAATGTCTGTGTTTTTTATAAACAATGTGTCGGTTGTTCTTTTCTGCAATCAGGATCAAGTACTCGTTTTTTTTAAGTTAAAATCTCACTTCGTTGAGTATTTACGACATGTATATATTTCTATTCTAATAAACTTGCTAAAATATTTATCAGAATTCTTTCACACACACACAAACATGCTTCTCTGAATATCTTGTAATTCCTCAAATATTTTATAGAAAATTGGTACTTTCACTAGATAGATAGATAGATAGATAGATTTGGCTTGGGATCTTTATTTTATTGTACATCAACTTTTGTGAGTTATTGCAAACCAAAGCCAGCCCTGTTGAAGAACAGCAGTGATACATTTTAACCCATAGATGGAATAAAAAGGGATTAACCCCAGACCGATTGATTTGAATAGAATGAAATAGATATAAATAGATTGAGAGAGATAGAAAGATAAATGTGCATTTTGGTTCTTTACTATTTCTTCCAAAGAAACGACTGGTAACTCTGCTAGTATTTATATATTTTCTGAATGCTTTAAATTCATATCTGCATAGACTGTTGTCTAAAGAATGTACTTCTGCTTTGAAATCTCAAGGTATGGGGAGCCGCAAATGGAACTGAAATTGGGGCTGGCCATATAGACGTAGTAGCATAGACTGCAAAATAGATTAAAATGGACTGAAAAACAGAGTTTGCAGGGGAAAAAGGCAAATTTTGGAAATTGTTGGAGTGAGGCAACCAGTCGGTTTTTCATTCTTACACAAATTGTCTTTTACAAAAGTGTAGAGGTCAAGTGTCCGGAGTCTTGTGCCCAAAGCACAATAGATAATTATGTGCTCTGGGTTGCTTTGGCTTCCTTAGTCTACGAACTGTGAGATGACTGTAGATAAAATTGGCGGTATTCCAGATAGGAACAGACAGAATACTTTTACCTTACGCACAAAATTTTCTCCTTCCTCTGCAAAGACTCTCTCTATCTATCTATCTATCTCTCTATATCTCTATCTATCTATCTATCTCTCTAGTCCTTTTAATTTTCCCGTTGTATTTACCCGTTTTTTCACTCTCATATACAAACACATCTTGAAATTTTTCTATTATCATATAGAAAATATCCACTTTCATTAGATAGATAAATAGATAGATAGGAACTGAAAGAGATAGATAAGAATAGACTAAGATAGTTCGATATTTAGAGACTATGAGGGATAGTTTGGTTTGCTTCAGTTTTATGGCATATCAAACATTGTAGGTTATTTAATCCAATATCCTGTTTATACACATATATTAAATGTATGATTGGTAAACACATTTTGTTGATAACATTTTTGAATAAGGCTTCTTGGGTTTTTAATCTTATTTCATTTTTTTAGCACACAGTTTCAAATATTTTTTTTATTTACTTTGAGTAATTCTGTTGACAATAGACAGTAAAGAGGTTACAAGTATTGCTATTTAACACTAATAACTCTATTCAACATTATTCATTCGTTTGCACACACTTAAATGGTTCCAAGAATTGCTGTGTATCAATAACAATTCGATTAGACATATATATATATATATATATATACTACTGGGCCATTGATATAATAAGTAGTGTTCGCCAAGTGTCCGGGAGATCGGGGTTCAATCCCAGGTAGAGTCAAACCAAAGACTCAAAAATGGTAATTGATGCTGCCTTGTTTAACACTTAGCATTATAAGGTACGGATCAACGGTAAAGTGGAGTAATCCAGGGAAAGGAGTAGCGCTCTTCCCAACACCTCGGTGTAGTAGCGATGGAAAAGAGAGCCTTCTAGTTACCCCCGACTGCAGTTGCCAACTTTACTTATATATATATATATATATATATCCTAATAAAAAGACATCTCACTTCAATAGATCATTACGACACATACATACAAATATGGGAGACCAACATACACACATGCACAGAAAAACAAAAGTACTCACACAAACCAGAACAAAAAAAAAACGCCATAAATAGGAGACATATATACACAAGTGCCCAAATCCCATCTTGATTAAAAAAAACATATCGTAAACGAATAAAACAAACCAATTAATTAAAAAAGCACACATATATGAATACACACAGTATGTGGGTATTCCTCCGTGTGTGCAAGAAAACGAGCGAAATCAAAAGATCTAGTAACCACCTCCTCTCTCCAACAAGATATCTAAATATACCTGATAACATCAAAGAAAGAACACTTTTCTCCCCGAGGAAGAGGAGGAAAATAAACCACACTCTATATATACATGGACTCAGGAAAAAAATTTTCAAACCCAAAAACCTTTTCTTAAAAAGCCGGAGAAAAAGGTTGAGAGAGAGAGAGAGAGAGAGAGAGAGAGAGAGAGAGAGAGAGAGAGAGAGTATCATCCTTAAAATAAAATTCTTAAAAATTCATTTAAGCCTGTTGAAGATTATTAAATCGGAAATACGTGTAGCGCTAAAAAAATTTCAAAAGAAATGAAAATAAAAGTTCAAACTATTCTCCAGACCTTCTTTATTACAATATATATATATATATATATATATATATATATATATATATATTCAAATTGCTTTCTTTAATTAATTAAAAATAAATCATATTTATGATACTTTTATTAGGATTTCTAAGCTACAAAGACGTTTTGTTTTTTTTTTGTTTTTGTTTTTTTTAACATAAAAAATGACATCTGACTAGTTTGAAATGGAACGTAATTAACGTTGAATAACGCATTTTTATTTTTCATTTATATATATATATATATATATATATATATATATATATATATATTGCGATTGAAAAATAATTCCCAATTTAATATCCTTATGATTTATTTCTTAACTATAATTTTTACAAGAAATAAATGATTATCTTATATTAGGGAGTTACTATTTAATTATCCTGTATATTTATTGAGAGGATTTGGAAAAAGCCGATTTTCGTAATTCAGAAATCAAACAGTTTTAATCCTAAAGATTGCAACATGTTAGTTAAAATACATAATAATCAACTCAGTAAAACCGATGAATCTAGAGTTATTACTAATTATTATACAATTATACAAAGACTGTGTTCTTTTGACTAATATCCTTTCTTTATTTAAATTAGTTCTAAATGATTGCAATATTCCTTATTCAAATTGTTTTCTTTTATTAATTATAAGTAAATCTTACTTTATTAGGATTTCTAAGCTACAAAGACGTTTTTTATGTATTTAATTTTTTTTTTTTTTTTTTTTTTTGTACATAAAAAAAATGACATTTGACTAGTTTGAAATGGAACGTAATTAATGTTGAATAACGCATTCTTATTTTTCATTTTTCATTTTTTTTTTTTTTTTGTCTGTAGAAAATTGTTTTTTCAGGTGAACCATCTAACACCAATTAAACTACCCTGAAGATGTTCACAAACAGCGAAATGCTAGCAAATTTCATATGAATAATGCATCTTCGGAATATTTGGTTTTCATGATTCCTACCTACATTATATATAGATGTGTGTGTGTGTGTGTGTGTGTGTGTGTGTGTGTGTGTGTGTGTGTGTGTGTGTGTGCCTTTGTTTCTATTTATCAAGAGAGAGAGAGAGCGAGAGGATGAGAGAGATGATGATAAAGAAAGAGGTAAATAGAAAAAAAGTAATATAGATAAATAGATATTGAAAAGTACATTGGCTGAAAAGGTCATATGATGACGTTAATTCTGCTGTTGATGATTGCTTTACTAATGGGATCCAAGCACTGAAACACCGATGGAAGAGGATCTGCAAACTGTAAAAGAGATTATGTTGAAAAATAAACCTCATTTGGTCACATTGCATGTGAGTATTTTGGTCAATCTATGAATTTTTCCGCTAAGCCATGTAGATATTAAATGAATTTGACTAAAAATGAAATGTTAAAATTGGAAAATAAACCTAAGCAGTGTGTGATATACGGGCACCATTTCTGTTTATCCACCGAAGGCAATGTATTTAATCTTCATTTGAACCTTCTTCTCATCCAATATAAACTTGAATATCATACCGCACAATTCATAGATATAAACTGACTGATTTAGATTCAAAATCACCCTATTATGTTTTATATTAGGATCATAAATAAACGCTGAAATGATTTTATATTTGGGACAAGCCTCACGGGAGCCCTTAATCTACTCTATTTAACTGTGCCACTTCATAAAACGGTCAGTCTCCCATCGGGCAATCAATTAAGCTGTGGACACATGGCGTTGCTTTTATTGCAATTTGGAGACCAGCTGCCCCAAGGCCATATTCACCAGGGCCAGTCAACTATTCGACTCTCTGAATAGCAACACGGTGCTTCATCAGTTTCCATAGAGATTGACATGGTCTTTTGTAACTGAGCTAACCGGCACAAGGAGTAGGGGTTCAAATTCAAGTTCAGTATTTCTAATGCTGATTTTAATGAGAGAAAATCGTTCCACATTTTTTTAAAACGTACTCTCTCTCTCTCTCTCTCTCTCTCTCTCTCTCTCTCTCTCTCATGGCATTCTTACGAAGAATTAACTATAAAAATCTTAATCTGTCGAGTTGGATGTATCGATCGATAGATATCAATACTATGAACACACCGAGATCAATATGAACAGATTGAGATACAAAGAGCCTATTTTGCACTCACCTCGTACTAATACCCATGAGAAAAGCATGAATGCATCTTTTATTCCACTAACTATGAGTAAGATTATTTGACAGATTTGTTCTTTAGGCTGGCAAGAGTAACAAGTCTAAGAAAAGAACTAGAAGGACCCCCCACCTCCAACACATGAATAGAGTCAGATTCATTATACTCCATAACTTGTTGATATGTATTGACTTTTTGACATATATACATATATATACATACACCCAATCCCCCTATATATATATATATATATATATATATATATATATATATATATATTTCATTGAACAATATAGACATGTTTTGTCAACATGTTTTTGCATGTCCTTTCCAGTTGCCGAATTAATATTACTTAGTCTGGCAGGAACTAGTTGATGAAATTCCTATAACTAATTGTTACCCTAGTACTTTCTATCCGAACTTGGGCCATCATCAGGGATATGTATATTGTAAAGTCCCTCGAGAATTTGTAATTTTTGTTATTTTGTTGTTCTAATATTGTTGTTTTTGGTATCAGAATGAAACAATCCAAACTCAATAGAATCAATTTCGAATCTAGTATTAATGTACTTAAATGTCTTTAGCTACTACTACTACTACTACTTATTGAAATGAATATAATGCTACAACAACACACCAGCATGAATAATAAAGTAGTAATTTAGATGCAAATTCACACTACTTTTGCATCCCTGATGATGGCCCAAGATCGGGCCTAAAGTACTACGGTAACAATTAGTCATGGGAGTTTCATCAACCAATTCCCACCGGAAACCGTAAAATCAATTCAGCAACTGGAAAGGACATATACAAAAATATGTTGACAAAACATGTCTAGGTCTATATTGTTCAATGAAATGTGCATTAATGAAGAAATGCTGCCCAAATACACACACACACACACACACGCGCACATACACACACACGCGCACACACACACACTCACGCCCATATATATATATATATATATATATATATATATATATAATTGCTAGCCGTACCTAAAAGAGGAGATATCATTTACGCTAAAAATTCCAGTGGCAATTCCAATCCCAGAAATAAATACCAGATTCAAGATTTTTTACTTTTAGGAAGTCCATAAATTTTAAGGATTGTAGTAATTATTGGGTAGAAATAAATTAATGAAGACCAGAAGTTGTCTTTTTAGAAATGAATTTTTCATGGGAATTTTTTAAAACGTCTATATTTTTAGTTGTTTTATTGACCACAACACAGTAAATTTACTAAACATAACCAAGAGCCACAATGATTCTGATTTCAATCAAGGATTTGTACAAGGACTGATTGCTGCGATCACTCATATTAACACAGATGACAATGTTTTACCTAAAAGAAATAAGTCCAGGAATAAAGCATTTTCATCACACCTTCTGATAAAGGTGGTGACGTCATCATGTACTCTTCACATTAAAACAAGAAAATCATGGAACTAATAAAAAGGTAAAGCTAGTGACCTTAGTCGAGAGTGACCCGAAGGCTCCCTTTTCAATAGCTACTACACCGAGATATTGAGGAGGACGCTGCTCCATTCCCTGGATTGCCCCTCTACCCTTGATTCTTTCCTTATAATGTTGTGTTAAGCAAGGCGGAAGCAAATACTATTTTTGAGTGTTTGGTATGACTCGACCTGGGATTGAAGCCCTGTCTTCCGGACCATTGGCAAACACTCTACTTATTAGACCAATGGCCCCATTCTAATAGATGATGAAAACATGTGAACAAATTTCTCCGTCTTTGGGATACGAATTTTGAAGATCAAAAGGATAGTGCACATCCACCAGTAGTTGACAACCAACATCAGAAAAAAATTGTTGACCAAAACCCACGTCGAAAGGGTCATGGAAATATATCAAGCAATATCGGATGATCTGAAGAGAATTGACAATACGAAGAAATTTGATAAGTGGTTTCCATATAATCACATGGAAAGTCAAAGATCTCGACGTTTTGAAGGTTGTCCGATACTATGTTTTCGGAACACAAATGATCTATTCCTTGAACGAATAGTGACTTATAACGAAAAACAGATATTTTATGCTAATCGGCTTCTAGCCTTGATCATGATGAAGCACTCAAACACTTTCCAAAATGAAAATTGCATGATCAGAAAACTATCTAGTAGTCTGCAACTGTTGTTGTCCATTACTGCTTTCTAGAATCTAATCAAAGAATAACATCATTGCGAAAGTTTACAACAAGCAACTTAATGAAATGCGTGTTCAGTTAAACAAAATGTAACTAGCGCTGGTTCCTTGACGCAGTTCAATTTTACTTTACGGTAATGCTCGGCTATATGTTGTCAGGATGACACTACAAAAGATCACTGACTTGGGATATGAAGCTTTACTATATCAACCATACTTTCTTAATCTCTGACCCACCAACTACCATTTTTCAAGCATCTGGACATTTTCTTACGGCTGAACATCCTTCTCAACGAAATCTTTGAGAAAAAACATCCAAAAACAATGAAAAAAAAAATCGTAGAATCAAATGTTTTCATTGTTAAGTATAAAATTTCGAATTTAATTCACACGTGAAGTCAATCCAGTGGAATTTATACATCTTCAGTCGTAAAAGATAAAGTCGAGAAATAAACATCGTCTGATCACGCTATTAGCTCTCTCATACACTCTCACACACACACAAACACACACACATACAAACACACACACACACACATATATACATATATATGCTTGTGTGTGTGTGTGCTTGGATGGTTTATGGGCTGATATAATGATGTCTTCTGTTATTGACATTTTTACCAACGTGTTTCAAGCCCACTAACACTTTTGGAACACTAGCGATGTTGAAAAGTAAACCGCATTTTTTCACATTCAATATGAGTATTTTGGTCAGCCAACCCACGTACATATATACATACAAACATGCATATATATATATATGTGTGTGTGTGTGTGTGTGTGTGTGTGTGTGTGTGTGTGTGTGTGTGTGTGTGTGTGTGTGTGTGTGTGTGTGTGAAGTTGGTACGGTAAATCATATTTAGCAGACAATTATTGGAAGATGATCTTACCTTAATGTTATGTAGTAGGAGCCAAAATCTAACATTCTAATTTCTTTTTTCGGCGTATAGAGAATATTAACATGGCAACATCCAATCTGATACAAACAAAGGAAAAAACATGATGTCCTCGTGGTACTAACCACTTGTAATGAGCCAACGTCTCTAATTTGTCCAGGTCCTCCGAATAGTTGATCAATTTATGGAGCACTAACATTCAAGAGTTGACCTCATAGTACGGGTAACAAAAGGTGATTTCACATTCCTAGGAGCTTTAGAATACTGAATGCAGTTCAGATATATATCGAGGACACTTTCTTTTTCGGGTACAGAAGTATGGAAATTTTATTTTTCGTTTCAACCGTATCAATGTATAGAGTTTGGTAATAGATAATATTTAATAATATCCGTTTTGACTGGATAATGTTCGGTTAGAAATAACAAAAATCCTGGTATCTTAGAAATAAATTAACTTTTTCTTAGAAATATTTGGGTTGCATTTATTCATTAGAAAATACATTCACACACACACACACACACACACACACACACATATATATATATATATATATATATATATAGTACTATCCAAATGTTTTAGGCATAATTTGAACGTAGCATTAAATCAATTTTATTTTCAATTTCATTCAACCAAATTCAATAAATATTTGCTTATATTTAAAATAATAGGAAAACATTAAATATGTTAATTAAATTATTACAAGTGGTAACTACTTTTTTAAGAAATGATAATTGTTTTTTTTAATAATCCTTATTTATAATTAAATTTTATCAATTAAAATATGATTTGGCAAAATTTATGCACACTACTTAATATACATATCTACGTGTGTGTGTGTGTGTGTGTGTGTGTGTGTGTGTGTGTGTGTGTGTGTGTGTGTGTGTGTGTGTGTGTGTGTGTGACAACTCCTAAGATCTTTGAAGGACTAAAATTCTCATTTGTGATCTCGGTAATGCTACAGGCCACGGATTTGCCTAAGAAAATTATTAACCCAATAAGAAAATGCGTATTTCCTCCTCACAGACAAGACCATGAATAATCACTAAGATTTAATACAGTCACCTAGGGCGCTAACATAAAGTTGGCGTCTACAGACGCGTATAAAACTGCGCCTTCTTTCCTCGTTATATTTTGCAATGTCAGTCAAGTCTCATCTAACTTTTCGAGATACAATTACCAAATTCAACTAACTTTAATAGAACATTAAACATACGGTGAGAACGGAAATCACTTTCAAAAGTTGGCATTATGTACCTGGCGTTATTCAACTTGATTGATTGATTGATTTCAATGGCATGTCAACTCGTCTAGGGTTATTTTATGCTGATAGTTTAGGGAATTAAGTTCATAATTAAATTTTTGTGTCGTTGTTATTTAGGAGACATTTTTTTGCAGACTGTTCTATCGAATACAAATAAGTTTTAAATAAGAAAGACTGTATGCATTTCAAATACCATTGGGAAAGGCATGAATCTAATAGTTACCCCACCAGCTATTATGGGTAAATAGTAAGGCAGACTGGGATTTTTAGCCTTCGTATAGCAACTGATCTTGCAGAAGGGAAATTGAATCGAAACCTGGTAAACTTCCCTTAAAAAATGACCTTGTGTTGCATCCTTCTCGTGCTGGGGGGAGGGATTGGATATATATATATATATATATATATATATATATATATATGTGTGTGTGTGTGTGTGTGTGTGTGTGTGTGTGTGTGTGTGTGTGTGTGTGTGTGTGTGTGTGTGTATTATTATTATTATTAAAAAATGTAAGGTGAGGTAATAATTCAGCACATCTTTGATCGTTAAGTGACCTGGTTATGCACATGTCTAACATATTTAATAGAACTATCGTAGAGTTTTTTTACTCTTTATGGGTCACGTGATTCCAATAAACTAGTATAATAAGTCACGTGGCTCAATCAAGGGCCTATATATATATATATATATATATATATATATATATATATTTATTTATTTATTTGACTAACAAGGTTTACGAATCAATAGTTTCGTTCATAAGATAGATAGATAGATAGATAGATAGATAGATAGTCTAGAAGGAAAACTCTCCTTGAACACGTCATAGGACAACGAAGCGATGTAAATCCAAATACTCTCCATATCTAAAAACATTTGGAAAAGCCTAAGTTTTATAGGAATGACTATATATATATATATAAGATAGAAAAGTCAATTTAAATAAATTAAAAAGAATTTCATTTATTTCCACGCAAATGAGATATTTACGTATAAATGTTTCATTTTATTCGATTTTTTCCACTATTTTTCCTTAAATAATTTCTTTCTTTAGAGATCTAAGAGTTAAAGATTTTTACAAAAACCTTTTCATATGGTTATTCTTTTTATTTATACTCAAAAGACAGACAAGTTCATATATGTATATATATATATATATATATATATATATAAACACGCACATACACACATATATATACACATACACACACACATGTACATGTACATTCATGTGTGTGAGTATGCGTGTGTGCGTGCACGTGTATGTGTGTGCGCGCGCACACGTGCAATGCGTATGTGCGTGCGTGCGTGCGTGTTTAATTCACACTCTGGGGTATTTTCTTAGAATTGGTGCTTATTCTAAATATTTTCAATTTTACAATTTTTTTATCTGATTTATTTTTCATGTTTTTTATTTTTTTATTTTTTTATACCACAATATTTGTTGTGTATAGCTAGACAGATGTAAACTGTCAGATATATATATATATATATATATATATATATATATATATATATATATATATATCATTGACAAAATGTATATCTATGTCAACTTACATATGTATATATATATTCATACATTTATATATAGAGACATATATATATTTTTTCATATATATAAAATGAGATATAGATTGATAGAAAAAGACTTATATATATAGAGAGAGAGATAGAAAGAGAGACAGAAAAACTGTTAGACAGAGACAGAAAGGTTGTGGAAGGTAAGAGAGAGAGAGAGAGAGAGAGAGAGAGAGAGAGAGAGAGAGAGAGAGAGAGAGAGAAACTAAAGAAAAAGAGAGTAAGTTTAAAAGATAGATAGATTCATAATAACAGAAAGAGACACACACACACACACACACACACACACACACACACACACACACATATATATATATATATATATATATATATATATATATATTATCGATCAATTTATTTATGACCACCTTTCAGCTAATTTTTCTTTTAAGTTTTTTTATCTCTTTCACTTGTGTATATATGTTTGGATGTATGATTTTGTGTGTGTATTAGCCGAATGAGTACGGTGTTCGCCAATCGTCCGGAAGACAGGGGTTCAATCCCTGGTCGATTCATATCAGAGACTCAAAAATGGTATTTGATGCTGGCTTGCATAACACTTAACATTATAAGGTAAGGATCAAGGGTAAAGTGGAGCAATCCAAGGAATAGTGTAGTGCCCTCCTCTACACCTTGTCTGTAGTAGCTGTTGAAAAGGGAGCCTTCGGGTCACCCTCAATTAAGATCGCCAACTATATATATGCATACATGTGTGTATGTATGTATGTGATTTTCTGTGCGTACATACACATATACGTGTGTGTTCTGTGTGATTTTTTGAGCGTATATATATATATATATATATATATATATATATATATATATATATATATATATATATATATATGTGTGTGTGTGTGTGTGTGTGAATGTATTCATAAAAATGTGTGTGTATGCGAGAGTAATTTTGGCTAAATATATATATATATACATATATATATATGTATATATATATATATAGTAGTTTTACTCTTTTTTTATTTCATTCATTTTCTATATCATCCTCTATTCCATTTTTATTATTTTTTTCTTGGAATTTCTTTAATATCTTTGAAACTTTATACTTTTTTTCTGTTCTTTTTTATTTCCTTTTCGACCGTCTCATTCAATGAATGTCGTCTACCGACATCTCTCACGTCTTTGCAATTATCGGCGATAAGCAAAAAAATAAATACTAATAATAATAATAATAATAATAATAATAATAATAACAACAACAACAACCTGATCACTAACGAATTTTCACTGGCTGTCACCAAAGCAACGACAAATATTTCAATAAGATTATTCTCCTGACTCGATGCAAATAAATAAATATTGTAAAGAAAGCGAAAAGTAATAGACAAAAATTCACGAACCACCTTCAATATCATTATCATCATCATTATTTCCTTATTGATGTATTTGTTTGCTGTTATTATTTTCAATGATATCTCGAGGTTATTGCTGTTAATAGGGAATGTTCGGGGGGTTTTTCCTATCGCTCTCCATTCTTTTCCTTTTTTTTTTTTTCTGGGAAGTGTCAGACGAAGAGAGAAACTGAATAGGAAAGAAAGAAAGAAAGAAAGAAAGAGTTACTGAAAACTAGCTATAAATAAAAAAAGGGAAGCGGTGAATAAATAGAAAGAAAGAAAGAAAGAAAGAAAACAATAAATGAACAAAGAAAGAAAAAATAACTGGAAACTAACTTTAGATAAAGAAAGAGAAAAGGGAAGAAGTAAACAAAAGAAAGAAAGAAAGAAAGAAAGAAAGAAGTAAACAAAAGAAAGAAAGAAAGAAAGAAAGAAAGAAATCACTATTAGGTAATAAGAAGAGGGAACTGAGAAATATTTCAAATGAAAAAGTTAAAGATTTTAAATCTATTGCAAGAAATGGATTAAAAAAAAAGAAAATCCAAAAAATAAATGGATATGTGGATATGAGCAGACTATGAGAGAGAGAGAGAGAGACTAGTTTTTGAGCTGAGATTAATGTGCTTCTCTCTAAAGATTTCTTTACGCCGAATTCCAAACAATGATACTATAACGTCAAAGATAGTGCAGTCTAAAAGACTGCCATCAATATTGCAATACAAAATAAGAAAGAATTCTTTAAAAGGCGGAAGCATATATTTCTCTTCGCCAACTATACCCATACATAAATATTATATACTTGTATGGCAGTTTTTCATTAATACATGTTTGGTAAAAAGAACAGACAAGTTAGAATGTATGAATCGTTTTAAAGTTGTTTTTTTCTTTTGTTGCCTTTGGTCCATCGACACTCGTTCGTAAGAACAAAAGAATCGATTGAATGTAAAAATCGTCCGAAAGATTCAATGTTTCGAGCGTTTTTGGTTGCATTTCTAGACAATTTCAATAATTGCAAAATTTGTTTTTATTGAATTTAAACAAAGTTTATTTTGATTGTCTCAAACCACTTAAGTAAAAATGAGAACTATGTTTTGTATAAACTTTTTTGTAGCATTTAAAGGATGATAAAGATCTTTTTTTATTAGCTTCGACTGTTTCTACAATTTTGAAAGATGAGGAAAAATGTTGAATTTATTCTAAATAAGCACACCATTTGAATTTAACTTGTAAATGAACTAAAGATGTCGTTGAAGAAAAGCACAGATAAAAAACGCGTCTTTGTAGTCGAAAAAATTTAGTTTGATAATCAAAATGATTTTTTGAGCATCAAAAATCACTTTGGAGAACGGATTTATCCATAAAGGCGAGGTGTCCCTATACGTATGTTTTAAATTAACTCTTCCATCCCATTAATATGGCGACATTGTCTTGGTAAAGAACGTATTCATTGTTGAGTTACTGTTCTATTTGACTAAACCACCAACAATTATCTGAAGACTTCAGCAGCATCCAAAATTTGGTCAAAATATTCACTCATTTGACAAAACTAATTTAGATCTGAATACTTGGAAATACCGATTTATTTGCTCGAAATATTTATAAAATTCTCCCAAAATACGAATAATATTATATTCTAACTCTCGTCTGTTCGTAAGTAAATTGCAAATTAGAATTACTTGTTTTAAACAAACTTCGGATTTATGTTTAAATTCTTATCGGAGAAGCCACTAAAAAATTTTTTGTGAGTTGAATTTTCTCAGAATAATGACAAATTAGCCTTTTCTGTTCAATTAAAAATAAAAACAATATTCATCGGGCAAGTTAGACAAACTAAAAAGAAATGCTGGTGTTGTGGGAAATATGAGTGGTATTTGATAATCGCTGAGATTTTTAAGAGATTTTCTCGTGAAAAATTTAATGTTGAAAAATGGAATTTGTAGACTTTACACGATAAAATTACTTGGACTTTTCAAAATGTTCGAAATTTCAAACTCAGCCTTTTAATATTTTTAGAAATTGAGTTTTTTTTTGTTTTTTTTTGGCGGGGGGCAATTTTGATTAAATAAAGATTGATTTTGTAACCGCTGACTATTGAAATAGTTTCGTCTTTTTTTAAAGTCATATGGGAAGTGTTGCGTAAAATAATACTAGAAATCAGAGTTGCCACAGTCTCTATCTCTGCAATATGTAATTTCTACAAACATAACTTCTGCCGAGATGAGACTGTAGCATTTGTGTGTGATCACTATGATAAAAAGGAAAGACAGACATGTTGGTTATGAAAGTCACTAATATTTATTTCAAGATTTTACCTTCTATCTCAGACAGGTCCCAAAAGCAGACACCCTTGCATTTTAAAAAAGCGTTACCTCTCGCCAACAGAGGCATTTTTACTTAAATGCAATATGTTGCATTTTCCCAACATAAGCTGGTATTCATCTGCCAAGAATTCGTATTTTTCGAATCCCACGTGACTACCTTTACCCAATCAACAATTGTCCTCTCGATTTCCACTGATCTCAGGCTTTTGCAACGATTGTCACAACCTTTGATCTGCCACCTGTTAATTACGCCTCCTTAGATCATTGATACATCTGCTATCTAGAGTGCCGAATGAGATTGCCTAAAATGCCACATTTGGCCTAGAATAAGTTATCGCTCTACGCTATTTCTCTCTCAGATGAGAATGTCGGATATGAACCCGTGGAAAGCGAATTAGACACAAATATAAAGAAGTAAAACTAAAATTTCTAAAATAGGTGAATTACTAAAATAATATACACCAATGTTGTTTTTGTTAGTGTTTTTGCTTTATTTTGTTTTCTGTTTTGTTTTCTTTTACTTTTTTTTTTGTTTGTTTTTGCTTTTTGTATTTTTTGTTTTGTTTTGTTTTTTGTTTTGTTTAAGTTTTTTTAAGAGGAATTATTACCAAAAATCGTCTGAATAAATACTATTTTCTGAGATGTGGAGCTACTAAATATTTATTTCTACAATTCGGATTACTCTACTCATCTTGGTAGTTGTATAACAACCAAGATGGGTAGAGTAATCCAAACAACGCTTCAACCGCTTTACTCACTGGCCTTCATGTCTTTTGTCATATCTTTGGTTGTTTGGTTGGTTGGTTTATAGGCATATGAATCTTACTGGTTATTTACTCCCAAACACATCCTTGTAGAGAAACAGCAATCATACGATGTAACCCATAGCCGAGGTGATACGGGGGTTCATACCTTTCCCAAGGGCATAAGTCCGAAAGTGAAAGTAACGGCATAATTGAAGTACGAATTCGCTTCTTTTTTTTTTTCTTTTTTTTTTTTTTTGTCGTATCCTTCTCTTCTCCTTCTTGTAAATAGAGCAGACTTGGCTTTTTAGCTTTTGTTCGGCAAGCAGTCTTGGATAAGGAAAATCTCTGAATTCAGAGTTGTTTGAATAATCTGTGGCACACTGGGGCACAATTCTCCCCAAAATATGGCCAGTCATAAACAAGTCTTCTCAAATAATTTTATTTGTAATTCGGTGGTTCAAATGAAGTTTTAGGCCTTCATCTGTCCAAATGGATGGGAGTGTCCGTCGAATATATATATATATATATAAAAATTATATATATATGTGTGTGTGTGTGTGTGTGTGTGTGTGTGTGTGTGTGTTTTTGGCCGCATTTCTTCATTGATACATATATGATTGAATATAATAGACATTTTTTGTCTACATATTTTTTGTTAATCCTTTCGAATTGTCATATTGATCTTATGATATTCGGCGAGAATTGGTTGATAAATCTTCAATAATTAATTATCTCCCAAGTACTTTCTACCAACATTATGCCATTATCAGGGGAGGATGTATTACAAAAGTGATGTAACTTTTGTATGTACATTACTACTTTGTGTGAATGAGCGTTTGGACTGTTTGTATTGTGTAGCGTTTACTTTTCAATCTTTTTTCTCTAAATAGCGTCAGTAGTTGAAGACATTTAAGTACATTAGCACTGATTTTAAAATTGATTCTATCAAGTTTGGGTTGCATGTTCCTAAAGTATAGTGCCTCGAGAATCTGTAGTTTTTGCTTGTTATTTTATAATATTGTGTTTTCGGTAAGAATTTTCCGTAATTCTGTTGTTGGGCATGAATGTTTTTTTAAATGCTGTGCTATGGAACTTTTATCAGAAAGGTGCATTTTAAGTCTATTATGTTCAATCAAATATATATATATATATATATAAACGGTGTAGTCGTTATACCTCTCAAATTTTGAAATCTCACCGGTGTGGTGCATGAGAATGTAGGCAAGTGGCAATGGTAGCTGATATCTTATCATTACTTTTTTCTGATACGCTAGTCACGGAGTCCAATGTGGTGTGTATAATAGTCACAGTACTTGTTGTGGCTACTGTGTTTGTGACGACCACTTTAGCTTCCGGCTATTTGCTTTGTCAAATCCTTCCGTGCCCACGTTGTGTTTGAAAGATCCACGGCGGTGGGGCACAATTCAGCCGGATCTTCTTCTGACGTTCCGGTAATATGAGTGGCTGGATTGTCTAGCAACTCAAAGAATAAAGAAAAGCCGTTGTTTAATAACCACAAAAAATTGTTTTTATTGAAACACATTTGTGAGACAATAAATAACAAACAAACGATGTTTGCTTTCCTGGCAATCAGAAGAAGAAAAAATATCGAGAGAGGAAGAGTGACGATAAGGTGCGGTTAGACCAACACTAACGTCTCTAAAGTCTGGGACTTTGAAATTTTTTAACGTCTGAAGGTTTTTCGGGGTACTTCGGTTCTAGAATGGAAGAGATGCTTCTTTGGCAGTCTTGAATTTCTTCTTGGTCCCTTTTTCTTATCCTCTCAGAGGATTCGTTTAATTATCCGATTTTTTATAGATCAATATCTGGACTAAAAATGGTTTCTGATTGACTGTCCAATAAGAGACAATTAGGAGTTATATTCACATTGGTTAGCCAATCCTAGTTCAGGATTATTCCTTACAGGTATAGGGAAAACCCTTTTTAGATGCTTTGACCAATGGGAACAGGTTTAGAGCAATGGGGTTGAACAAAAAAAATATCAACCTCACCTGACTGGATGAGACATGTCCAACTCACCTTTATTTAGGGTGGAGCAAAATTAAATCTCCCTTTTGACATTGACCTTCAAGATAAGGACTAGAAAAAAATATTTTACGAAATGACCCGTTTCATCATTGTGATTGATGAAGTTTCAGTTGACAACCGAAAGACAAAATTAATTTGCCAACCTTTAAAATCAACTTAACTGACCTTTAGGAACGATCAACCAGCTTTTTCGGTCATATAAGACTTGACCAAAGAGATACTTATTTTAAGGATCTTTTTTTTATATTTGATATATATATATTATATATATATATATATATATATATATATACATATATCAAATATATATATATATATATTAATTAGAATATATTTCATAAATTCTAATTTTTACATATTGTGACGGCAAATTAAAATAAAAAGATCCCCGGATGAGCGACCATTTAAACGCGTATGGAAACTGGTGCATTTAAATATTATCACCAAACGGGGGTTTATTTCTTTGCACGTTTGAGGACGGGGCGGCCTGACACTTGATCCCTCGCAGAATAAGTCCTTGTTCAGAGAGAGGATATATAATTGTGTATAGGGAGAAACAGTCTTATAGTTTACTTATCTTTTTCCGATGGATTCCAGTGGAGAATATTTCCTCTTTTACGGGCTAACGGACTTTATGTTATTTTTAGTTCTGGCTTGAAGGTATGGCTCCTTCTCCCACTTGTCCAAGATACTTTCCGTCTTTCTTTACCCGGAGTCTTGGCATGGGCCTCGCCCCATCTGTTCACGACGATGTCTGATCCAAAACTGATTTTCTTATTCCCTATTTCCGCTGACGGAAGGAGCTCCCACTTCTGCCTTAGGGTTCTAGCCAATCATTTGGCTTCTATCTTCTTCCTTCCCCTGTCAGGCGATTCGTTAGGGCTACTATATGTCCCTGCACCCCATTCTTTACCCATCCGGTCACAAAGTACAAACATCTGTTGGTTTCCCTTCTGACCTGGATTTGTTACTTCGGTATTGACCTACATTATCTCTCTTAACGGTCATTCTTTGACGGGTTGCTACTGTTAATCCAAATACGGAGGAATAGTAGTAATCTTATTTCTCTTCTCTCAAGACCACGTGACAATATTAATTAAGTAGTCAACTGAGCGTCGTGTCACACAGTTATGATCACGGCTTGGATCGGTGCATACTGTGAGTTTGCTGGTAAAACATTTTTTAGACTAGTGAATATGTAATTGCTATATGGAGACATTTTCGAGCTCACTTCCCCTTACGTCGGAATTATATAGTTCCGGATAGAATTTTTAACCCATAGCAGGTATCGATTTTCGATTCGAAACAGCATCATTCCAACGTAACATAAAATGAGCACGAAATTTTCTCTGCGTAGTAATTATAGATTCCCTAGTCTTAAAAGTTGTTTCAACTGCAAACAACAGTCTGCACTTATCCAAGACATGATTTTAACTGATCTTATCGGAAAAAATGAGATGGAGCTACCATTACTTCTTGCTTACATACACTTAAACCACATATGGGATAGTTTAAAATGCGGGAGGTATTTTTTCACAACATGTATATAGAAACACACAAATCATATATATATATATATATAATTTGTGTGTTTATATATATATATGTACGAAATAACAGCATTCCAGGACTATTGATACGTTTTTCTTTATACTTTCACAGAAAAGGCTGTGTTTGGTTTAATTTGGTTGGAAAAAGCCTCATGCAGAGAGTAATCCTATTCACATTCACATAAAACGAATAACGTATGAAAGTATTAGAAAAAAAAAGACTGTATGAAAAGCCTTTGCTATTTTTTTATCTCTTTTCATTTGTGAAATGCTAAGTAAAACACGACTTTGTTCAATACGAATCTGTCCATTTCATTTTTTAAGTCTCCCTTGAAAAAAAGATTATATATTTTTATCAGTGGTACTTTTTGAAAAGATTATTGATGGTTAATAAAATTTCACTATCCTGAAGGATATGGGTTCAGTATGTGCACACCAGGGAGCAGTAAATATTTTGATAAAATCTACGAAGTTTTCAGATATTTGTGATGTCCGCTTGGTTATATTCGCCTTTTGTACGACTATACTTATGATATAAACGGTTTCCGTTGACGCCTATCCCTTGTATGGGATTTGTTAAATGCAGTCCCTTGAAACTATGTATATATTATGGTGCATATGTGATTATTAACTGTTATCTAACTATACCATCAGCTCGGTCGATAGTGTTTAGAATATGCTGACTGTATCCATCTGCAAAAGAATAAGACCCCACCAAAAAATGAGGTCTTGGGTAAGATCTCATAGGGAATCTTCAGTTCTGGTTCTCAGAGGAGTGTAGAGAACCCCTTTTTTGCCATTTCTCCCTGGTTAACACTGACTTGGAGTGGCAATACCCGTTAGGGTAACAACTATGGGTCAGATATAGCTTTTTAGAGATTATTCGCATACGATAGGACTCTGAATCAAATAGAGGAATGTACAATGAAAGCATTTCTCTAACCTCTCGGCATAGAATAACCCAAGATGGGTTGACATGCAATTAAAATCAATCGATCAATCAACAGTAAATAAATAATAGGGAAGATTGCGCACTTTAACTTTGGTATAGCAAACGGTCTAGAATCAAAACTCTGAATTCAAAGCAGTTGTAGATCTGGAGAAAAAAAATGGGCTCTGCCGAGCTAGGCAGACCCAAGGCATGCTATGTGAGTAACATTCCCATGACCAAACCAGATTATGAGTCAAGTGATGACGATGATGATGATGATCGGAATCGAAGAAAAACTTTAATTTAATGGAGTGTCTATATGATTTGGTTTGGTTTCTTTGTCTAATACCATATCAACCTTCATGGGTTATTTAATGCCAAAGCTATCCTTGTAGAAGAACAGTAACGGTACTACTCAACCCATAGCTGGGGGATAAGAGGGTTCATGCCTTTTTCAAGCGTATGACCAAAATGACTGTAACTTGAGTGTTAAGTATTGAATAAATTGAAACAATTATATTAAAGTAATTAAGTAAACTGGTAAGTAAATATTAACATATTGAACTAATTAGCGAATGAATTGATAAGTAACCTAGGAAATTGAAAATTGAATTAAAACTATTAAAATTATATCAAAAATCTTGCTAACATTTTTGTTGTTGCAAACATAATGAGAATTATATATATATATATATATATATATATATATATATATATATATATATATATATATATGTATAATTCTCATTTTATATATATATATATATATATATTGTTTAGAATTTAACACCACAAGCCCCTCCAAACCACAAAATAATTATAATGTTCAATAAAAAATGTCGAGCAATATAACAATCTCTTAAAGAATATAAAAATAAGGCAAGTTAATAGGTCACGACTCCGAGTTTCACGAGTTTTATTGTCTGTTCAGCTGATAATCCATATGTCTAACATATTCAAAGCTCAACATTTCTATAACCATTTTGAATCATGTGACAACAACGTGGATTGTATAATAAGCTACGTCTCTTAAAATGGTGGTAAATTGGAAAGCAAATGCTTCCTGTCATAGCAGTATTTCTGTTGTATAGTCACAACTACTATACGTACACATATACATGCAGAATCATAACGACGCAATGAAGACGAGCGAACACAGGTCTTTAGAAAAATATACCTCTCACTTTATTTGAAAGGGTTGTGTGTGAGAGGGAGTTGGAGACCGAACAGAACAGCAACATAGTGACCCCCACTCTTATGGCCATAACAGCTTTCTTTCCCGTTCTCCTAGGATGTTCAACCGGGGGCTTGGGGACCCAGCCTCTCTGGGACATGATCCTCATTCCAGCATCTTTTCTCCAATTGCAACTGCTCAATCGGGGGTCTGAGGGCCCCCTCTGCTCGGTGCTGGTTCTCTCTACCGCATCTTATCTCCAACTGATCTGAAGCTCTGAACTCCAACTGCTCAATCGGGGTCCTGAGGGCCCCCTCTGCTGGGTGCTGGTTCTCTCTACAGCATCTTATCTCCAACTAACTCGAACTTCCTGTGCACCGAGTTATATTATTATTTTACGCCCACTCAATTCAACCTGTCGACAGTCAAGGTTATCACCTTGATACCTTCGACCGGATGCACCTGTTATTTACACAGGTGCATTTCCTATTTGGACAGCTCGGCCGGGGTCAATATACAACATTTCACCACCAACTCTGATCCTTTGTTTTGTAATTTGACTCCGGAAAACTAATAATATAATATTTTTCGACTAGTCACATTCTCAATTCTTTAAACACTCATTTAATGTAAATGCTTGAGTAGGGTGTTGAGTAATCCAGGGAATGGACTAGTGCCCTCCCCTACACCTCGGTGTAGTAGCTATTGAAAAGGGAGCCGTCAGGTTACCGTAGATTAAGGTCACCAAATTTACTTACCAAGGAATGGACTAGCGCCCTCTCCTACACCTCGGTGTAGTAGCTATTAAAAAGGGAGCCTTTGGGTCACCCTCGACTAAGATAACCAACTTCATTTATTGGGTTCTTCCTCATTATTTCTTTTGCAATTCCAAATGCATTTGGATAGTTTTGTGCGATTCTCGTATCTCTTATTTCCGAAAGAAGCTTTCTGATTGTTTTACTGCTCCTTCCACGATTTTTCAGTTGATCCAATGTATATTTTTCCTGTTCATTGTTAGTTCTAACTTTTGCTTAGTAGACCAGATTTTTATTGAAGCATTTATTTTGGAATATATTATTTTGGAATGGATATTAACTTGCTTGAGTCATTACTTTTCTGGTTTTTTGCACCATTTCTTGATTTATCATTCGTATATTTTCCTCACAACTGTAGCTAATTTATATAGTTTTTTTAATATATATTTTGTCCAATCCAGTTGTAAACCGTAAATGCTTTTCAATTCAATATAAAAATGTTTTGCTACTTTTATTTTTACCGCCCTATTGAATCGGGGGATGGATCCAAATTATTTGTACACCAAGCATATATATAATGGAAGTCATTATATATAGAAGTCTGATCCATCCAATAATGTAAAACAGGATTTCTTCCACGCTGTAGCTGTGTCAATACTACTGTATAGATGCAACCGATAGACGTGAACAAAAAGCATAAAGAAAAAGCTAGATGGGAACTACACAAGAATGTTATAAGTTATTTTGAACAAATCCTGAAAACAACATCCCACAATACAACAGCTGTACGGCCACTTAATTCCCATCGCTAAAACCATCCAAGTAAGATGAACAAGACTTGCAGGACACTGCTGAAAAACCAAGGACAAACTCATAAGGGACGTTCTCCTATGAACGCCTATTCTTTGGCATACCTGTGTTGGCCGACGAGCAGAAAACTTACATCAGCTCTGTGCGGACACAGGATGTAGTTTAGAAGACCTGCCGAGAGAGATAGATGAATGGATACGGATAGAGAGAGAGGGAGACAGAGTCAGGGAAATCCATGCTGTCAGAGTGATTTAATGATGATGGTGTACATATATAGAAAGAGAGAGTTGTCAGCCGACCGTAGTCAAGGGTGACCCGAAGGCTCCCTTTTCAATAGCTACTACATCGAGGTGTTAGGAAAGGTGCAACTTCCCTCCCTGGATTGTTCCACTTACACTAGATCTGTACCTTATAATGCTGATTGTTAAACAAGGAGGCTTCGAGTACCATTTTTTGAGTCTTCAGTAGAACAGGACCTGGGATTATATATATATATATATATGTGTGTGTGTGTGTGTGTGTGTGTGTAAAAGTTCTATCATTCATATTGAGCCCTATTTGATTATACTGTAACATTTAGTCCTCCATTAACTTACAAAGTGAGCTTGTAAGAACCATAAACCTATTTAATATATATATATATATATATATATATATATATATACAAGGAGCACATAATAAGTTTCCAGACTTTTTTCGTATGGGCACTTTTAATGGTAGTACACACATGAAACTCTAGTCCCCTTCGAAGTAATCTCCTCCGGCTGCAATGTATTTGTTGTACCGTTCCAATAACTTCTGGAAGGCCCTATGGAAGTCTTCTTGAGTGAGCATGTCAATGACCTTCGTCACAGCCTCTTTCATCTCCTCAGTTGTCTCATAACGACAGCCTCTGAGCTTAGGGAATAACCAAGAGTCACAGGGAGCAAGGTCTGGATTATAGGGAGGGTGAGTAACTGTCTGGATGCTCATTTTGGTCAAATAGTCTGTCACAAGGATGGAGTTGTGGACTAGTGCATTGTCCTGGTGGAAATGCCACTGACCCGATTTGAAGAGTGCTGGCCTCTTCCGATGGAGCCTCTTCCTGAAAGTAGAAAAACCGACAACGGATTCAAAAATGATACTTCTTCT
>OY757923.1:71951533-72016533 GCA_963585895.1 Sepioteuthis lessoniana | reverse complement strand
ACCAAAACAATTGCCCATATAAAACCCAAAAATCTACCCTAACCATTGCGGACCTATTCATATCATAATATATACATATATATAAAGAGAAAATTTTCATATATATATATATATATATATATATATATATATATATAATATATTTCTCTCGAAAGTCAGTAAAATAAACATGCTGAATGCCAAGAAAATTATTTGGAAATAGACGAGCATTCGATTCATTGTTATTGTCTAGCTAAATACAATTTCAGTCTCAATACTTTTTGAACACGTTTTATGTAATATACATTTTCCAACGGAACGTTTTAAAACAAAAGGCTGTAAACGTTTCAACCGACAACTTCAAAACAAAACTCTACGAATAATTAAAACAGTAAAAACTCAATGATCAACTCAAAACTACACTAACCGTGATGACAACCGAAAGTAAGGTCGAAAGAGCTGGGGCAGAAGATATGGGAGAATTCCTTTACCATCTAGATCCCCAAACTAGAAAAATAAGAAGGAGTCTTGAAAATAAAATTAAAAAATAAATAAACAGTGTTCCATCGTCTTCAACAAAATTTGGTTGAATAATAACTTGCTGCCTAGATATATACTCTTCAAATATATATATATATATATATATATATATATATATATATATATATATATAGTGATAGTTTAATAACATGAATTTTGAAATTACATATAAATGACTTTATATAAAATGTGTTAGGCATGCCATTGTGTATATATATATATATGATATTTCTAAATAAGGAATATCTTTGATAGGGCACATAAAAATCTAATTCAGAATACGGTAAACATAGTGAAGAGTAAGTCTGATGGTTAAATTGGCAAGAAACTGTCAGTCAGCAAGCAACATTGACTCTGTGTCTACGCTATATTAATACATATGTCAAAGTTTGTATGCGTGCATGTGCACACACCTGCTTTTATAAAAAGTAAGTTAAATTAGCGACCGTGGTCGAGGGTGACCCGAAGGCTCCCCTATCAATAGCTACTACACCAAGGTGTAGGGGAGGGCACTACTCCATTTCCTGGATTTATCCACTTTAACCTGGATGAGTGTTATGCAAGGCGGCATCAAATACCATTTTTTGAGTCTTTGGTATGACTTGACCTGGGATTGAACCCTGGTCTCCCGGACCATTGGCGAACACTCTAAACATTATGTCAATGGCCCGACGTGCGTATAATTTACAGTTAAATCGGGCGCAGCCAGTAAAATTGATATAGTATTCTCCACACAAAATGCAGAGTAACATCATAATATTCCAATGGTAAGAAAAAAAAAGATAAGCTAAAACAAGCCATAGCTTGGAGTTTCACGCACACGATCTTCAGATGACCTATATATATATATATATATATATTTTACATACAGATACAGGAAGGAAATCACTGGTATGAAGTCGAAACGCATGTACGCCAGTGCTGCAAAAGTAAGTCATATATTTTCGTTGTCTTTGACCTGATATGAAGATATGTCGGTCTATGCGTTCGCGTGAAAGCATTTCCACTTGTATGCATTTTATTCATAAAAATGCTCTCCATTCTTTTCTTTCTTTCTTATTTCTTCTACTTCGCTGCCTTACGGTCTCTATCTCTGTCTATCTCAATCCCTCCATTTCTATCTTCCTATCTCTCTCTCTCTATATATATATATGTATATATATATATATATATATATATATGTGTGTGTGTGTGTGTATGTGTGTGTGTGTGGGTTCACCAGGATACTCTTATGAGCCTGTGTCAATATTTTATACCAACATAATGAATGCGTACCAACAAGTCATAAAGAAATTTCAGGATGTGTCACGAAATGACCTCAAAATACGTCCTAATAACAATATGATATGAGCGAAGTTAATAACTGATTTTGGTTTTGGTTGGTTGGTTGGTTGGGTTTTAATGGCATATCAACCTTTGTAGGTCATTTAACGCCAAATCCAATTTTATGGTAATAGTCAGTTCTATTTCAAACAATTCAGTTTAGTATGAGTACATAGGTTGTCAAAAACATTTCTATTTCAAATTACTCAGTTTATTCAAACAGTTCTTATTCATATAATTCAGTTTAGTATAAATATAGATTTTGTTTACACACAGTTAAATGTCAAAACAATTCTATATTAAAAAAATCAGTTTATAGTAAGTCGAGTTTCAATGTCAAAAACAGTTCCATTTCAAACAATTCAGTTTAGCATAAGCACGCAGTGTAAATGTAAGTACAGTTTAATTGTCAAAAACATTTCTATTTTAAGGTACTCAGTTTAGTCAAACAATTCCATTTCAAACAATTCAGTTTATCATAAGTGAGTAGTTTAATTCTTAAAAACATTTCTATTTCAAACTACTCAGTTTATTCAAACAGTTCTAATTCAGCAAATTCAGTTTAGCATAAATAAAGATTTCTTGTTACACACAGTTAAATGTCAACATAGTTCTATATTAAACAATTCAGTTTAGCATAAGTATGTGGCTAGTTCTATTTAACGTATAGATAGGGCCCTATCTGGTGCTACCATTCCGGACCAGAGTGGACCTGGGAGCAATGGCAATGAAGGGGTACTCCGCATAACCCAAAGCTCCCGCATCACTGGGACCCCACCATCAGATTGCTTAGTGTCATATACAGGACACTCATTGTATTCTAGAGCCCCAGCTGACTGGACAAGAATTTGGTTTTATATATATATATGGGTGTGTGTGTATTTCTGTGTGGATATGAAACAGAGAGACAGATAGACGTAGACAGAGACAGACGGAAATAGAAGTAGACACATACATACATACATACATACATACATACATATTTATATATACAGTAGCGAGCATAAAGATCAGAACAATGTTAAGAAAAAGTCTATATGTGAAATAACTTTTTTCTTATTTTAAAGCTTCATGGAACATTTTATCAAGGAAAAATATATAATTCCAAATATATAAAACTCAATAAACTTATTTTGATAAAGTTATAAGAATAATTTTATAACATTCGAAAAAAATAGATGATTAAAAGCGTCGGAACGATTAAATAAATCCGGAAAATGTAATAATTATTTTGTATAATTTAAATTTTTTTAGGGCAAGAATATAAAATAGGGAATTTTACTAAATTACACCGGCTCTTCACCGGCTCTTGCATTGTTAAAAAATCTGACATTATTCGAACTTAGAAAACTGGTAGTCAAGTTACATAATGAAAATAATCTCTCAATCGGGGATATTTCAAAGACTGTCGGGAAATCTAAAAGTATTATTCATAGTATTTTAAGAAAACTTGAAGAAACTGTGTTATATAAAGCCAAGAAACCACCTGGCAGGCCAAGGAAGACAACTGCAATGGAAAACAGGTGGATTGGTAATGAATCAAAAAGGATCGATTTGCGACAGCAACCGCAATCTCTAAAAGAGCTAATGCTAACTTTGGCATTAAAATATAAGACTTAATGAAATAAATTTGAACCGTCGAGTAGCTTCGATAAAGCCTTACATTTCTAAAAATAACAAAATGAGCCGATTGAAATTTGTCACTGAACACGTCATATGAACCGAAGAACAGTGAAATTGTGTTCATTTCAGCGATGAGTCAAAGTTTAACCTGTTCGGTGGTGATGGGAGAAGGTTCGTTCGATACAGTCCTAAGGAACAATATTCGCCACAGTGCACTAAAAGCAGCGTTAAATTTAGTGGAGGAAGTAATGGTGTTTGGCATGATTTCTACTGCTGGTTGAGGACCTCTTGTCAGGCTACACGGTAAAATTAACGCAAAGAGATTCTGAAGAAACATGTTGTACCTAATTTGAAAACTGCAATTAATCAACCTGCTGTATCTACGCAAGATAACGCTCCATATCACTCAGGGAAGTCTTTTAAGACATTTCTTTTTTAGAAGGATGTTACTGTTATTGAGAATGTTTGGAAAGAATTCAAGAAACGTCGAAGAACTATGGACAAATCAGAAAGGAGGATGGGAGAAAATATCCGTTGTTAAATGCGAGACATTAGTTCGCTCGTGTAGCAAAAGATGTCAAGCTGTTATTGAAAGTAAAGCTAATGGATTTTGAACGCTATTTTCCTTTAGATATGATGTATCCATTATAATAGTATAATTTTGTTAATCGTTCCGATGTTTTTGATCATCTATTTCTTTCGAATGTTATATAATTATTCTTATAACTTTATCAAAATAAATTTATTGAGCTTTATATTTTGGAATTATATAATTTACCTTTATATCCTAATGTTTATCAACGTTGATAAAACAGAATACCTGTAACCTAATTATGAAATTAGCATAAATTCTACACACCAATTATTTATATAAAACTTGAGAAAAATGCACAATCAATTCACTTTTATATTTTTACTTTTATATATTATATATATATATATTATATATATATATATATATATATATATATATATATATATCCCTGGACAAAAATATAAGACCATCCTCGAAAATGAAGAAAAATATATTGTTTACAATTTTTTTAAATTATGAAAATCAGATATATGAAAAGTAAGGCATAAAGACAATTGAATTTAGAATAGGAACAAATTACAATTCATTTTTATATGTATATTAGCATTTATGCTTGATTTTAAAATCTTATTTTGAGATAAATATAAGACCCATGAGTAGAACTATAGAATATAAAGAAAAATTTTTTATTTGATATTTTGTAGATCCTTCGTTACCTTTGATAAACTCAAAAATTCGGCTAGGCATACTATCAACTAGTTTGAACCGAAAGTATTTTTCCCATGTGTCTAAGATTGCATTTTTGAGTTCAGAAATTGCTGAGTATTGTTGACCTCCTTCATAAACTTTTGCAACAATCAATATCCAAATTTTTTTAAAATACTGAGGTCTGGAGAGAACGCTGGATGATCAAGAAGTCACATTTTTTTGTTCAAGCAAGTATTTCTTTGTTATCGATGCATTATGGATAGCAGCATTATCTTGCTGAAAAATCCATTATTCTCCACATAGACGACGCCCTTCTTGTGCGAAGAGATAAACCATTTAGCGTCTTCACATAATCTGCTGCTTTTTGTCGATCACAGACAAATTGTTGTTTAAGTTTTCCAGATGATGAGAAAGACCCAGATGATTAGATCCTACTCCACTATGGTTGTTGAGGAGTAATTCTCTTTTGGAAAAATATTTGCTTCCAAGTTGAATTCCTTTTCGTCCGAGAAAACAACTTTTCATCATTCTTGAGCAAAAATGGTTTGATATTGACCAGCATATTCCAGTCGTTTCTCTTTATGCTTCATAGTTAATCTTGGACGATGAATTTTTTCTTATGCTTAATTTTTTCGTTGTTTAAATGCTTTCGAATTGTTCAAGTATTGCAAGGAGCATCCACTAGATATTTCAATATTTTTGATGTTGACAATGTTTTTTGTTTGTTTTTGTTTTTTGTTTTTTGTTTTTGTTTTTGTTTGTTTGTTTGTTTTTTACTTCACGAATAATTCTTCTTTTGAAAGGTGGTGATAATTTTTCTGGCCTGCCTGTCGGTTTTCTTGTTCCGTACATATTTGGACTTTTCAAGAAATTGCAGATAACGCATTTACTACGTCCTAAGGCATTAATTTGCTGTTGGCTTTTGACCCTATCGGGCATTGTCGAGCAAAGGTAGACTTGAGGGTAAAAGGCCCTCAGCTTGGGCTGGGCTACCTTCGGGTGGGCGAGCTGCATCATTAACACCTTTGTCACCCTTGTATAGCATTGGACTTCATTGTTCATTTTAAGCTATGTAGGCATCCGTGCCTGGAACCATGTTTAGGTCCATGTCCAGCTAGGCTCATCAAGCTCACATTGCACTAAGTGGGCCGATGACCAGTAATGTCCGGCAGGGTTTGAGCCTCAGCTTGTGCCCGATTTTCTCCTCCCCTAATCCCCACTTTAAGCCGACCTTCGGGTCATTGACATTGTGTCAAGTCCTGTCTGGTGGGAGTCAGAGACAAGCTTTTGCTGCGTTCAAAGGCTTTTGAAATTGCTCTCTGAGATTTTCCGACTCTTTTTAAAGCTGTTATCTTGCCTTGCTCACATTTAGATAATTTAGTTCCATTAACCATTTATGTTTTTAGTATTTTAAGTATTACAGTTTTAATAACTTTTATATCACGTAGACTATATATAATGAATTTTTCAATAAAATTAAGTTCTTTTTCTTTAGTTTTTATTGATAGTCTTAAATTTACGTCAATAATAAATTTGAAAATTTAGCATAAATGCTAATTTACATATATAAAAGGAATTGAAATTTCTTCTTATTTTGAATTTAAATGTCTCTTAAACTTATCTTTCATATATCTAATTTTCGTAAATTAATAATTGTAAACAATATCTTTTTCTTCATTTTTGAGGGTGGTCTTATATTTTTGTCCAAGGATATATATATATAAGAGGAAGATAAACAGGGGTAGTTTCTGTAACGTAATGTCTAACGTGTTAGACTGTGATATCGTTGTGAGTTCGAACTCCAGTCACCCTATTACGTTCACTACTTTCAAACAAATACCCATGTGAAACGTATGAATACACTATTCTCCACCCCGTGCCATCTATAAGTCATATAGTGCCATCATTGTTCCTTTACAAGGTTGGCTTTGGCATTAAATAACGCATGAAGGTTGATATGCCATTAAGCAAAGAAACCTTAAATAGTATAATTAATGTTCTTCTACAAGGATGGCTCTGGCATTAAATAATGCACGAAGTTTTATATGCCATTAAACAAAGAAAAAAAAACAACCTGGGATTTAGTGGAAGTATATTGTCAGTTAGAGAACATATGATTTTTTTGCTGTCTAAATTTCTGAGACAAAGCTTCTTAATTTTTATCATTAAGGTGTTTCGGACTATTGTCTTCATCTTTATTGTAAGAACATTAAGTTTATAAGTCCCAAATTTCCCTCTGAATATTGTAATGGTGATAGGCGTTGGTTCCCTAAGCTTCTAAGGAGACAATCATCTGGAGGTTGCAGATTCAATCCTCACTATAGGCGAGTAACAATACAGGAATACTTAACACTTGTACCCGGTTATGGCTAACGGAATCAGAATAGGGAACCCCCGAGGATTCAATAAAGGACATAGTTCGAAGTTCTATGAAGGTTCCCGAGTTCGAGAAACACCTGAAGAAGGCCGGAGGAAATATCGACCGAAACGTTGTGAAAATAACAATAAAAATGAAGACAATAGTCCGAAAACCCTTAATGATAAGAATATGATTGTTCACCACTCAGTTCAATGATTACCTTTTCCTTAGGCACAGCTTAGCAAAGGAACTACACAAATGATTTGTTTGTTATGGAGACGGTTTGTGAAGAACCTGCCACATTTTTTGAATGAGTTGATAAACAGAAGAATGGATGCATATCAACCCATGTTGGGTCACTTTAAGCCCAAATCATTTTAACTGCAATGGTCTCTAATTACAAAAATATATCTCCATAGTCATTTTAAGAAAAGAAACACATTATCATCTCAAACCAATCTATTTGCCATTTGCTCAGTCAGCTGGGGCAGTTGAATACACCTTCTGCATCTCTGCAGAGGGGTAAGACACCACCCAACGAGTGTCCTGGATATGGCACTAAACAATCTGATGGTGAGGTTCCAGTACTGTCAGAGTTTCGGGGAATGCAGAGCACCCCTTCATTGCCATCGCTCCCTGATCCACCCTGATCCGGAGTGGTAGCACCTGATAGGGTCCTATCTTTGGGTTAAATAGAATTAAACCGCATACTTATGCTAAACTGAATTGCTTAAAATAGAACTGTTTTGACATCTAAACTACGTACTTATGCTAAACAGAATTGTTTGAAATGGAACTGTTTTTGACATTGAAACTATACTTATGCTAAACTGAATTGTTTGAAATAGAATTGCTTTCACATTTAACTGTGTGTAAACAAAAACTATACTTATTCTAAATGGAATTGTTTAAATTAGAACTATTTGACTAACCTGAATAGCTTGAAATAAAAATGCTTTTGACAATTAAACTGTGTACTTATGCTAGATTAAATTGTTTTCAAATAGAATTGTTTATTAGTATGAAAATAGATTTGGTATTAAATAACCTATAAAGGTTGATATACCATAAAACCCATAGAAAGAAACAAATTATTTGACCTATACATGGTACCCTAACAGGTACTCTCGCTTGGACTCTGAATGGCACGCCCCCGGCTTTTTAGCTGGGCCGTCTGGCATTCGTGCCGGATGGGTGCTCGAAACCATGAGGAGACTCGGGGCCGAATAGGCCCCCAGCTTCGGCTGGGCAACCTTCGGGTGGGCGAGCTGCACTTTTGTCCCCTTTGTACGGCACTAGACCAAGCGTCTAGTTTAAGCCGTAAACTGGCATACGTGCCCGGACCCACATTTGGGTTCGTGAAACTGCTTGCCTCATCAGGCTCACATTGCACTAAGTGAGCCGATGAGCAGCACAGACAAGCAGGGTTCGAGTCTCGGCTCGTTCCCGACCTTCCCCTCCCCTTTATCCCCACTTTAATCGGCCTTCGGGCTTTTGACCTTGTGTCAAGTCGTGTCTGGTGGGAGGCAGCGACAAATACTGGACTCTGAATGGAACTAGGAATTGTGGCGACGAAGATATGATTTCACATTCTCCAGGGCGGAGTGAAGGGTAGTGTGATACCAAAGACACTCTATTAGAGATGCCCGTGGTGTAATGGTTATCGTCGCAGGATATGAACACGGCGACACGAGTTCAAATCCTAACCTGACTGATTGCATTTCACATTGCACTAATACTCTTGGGAAAGGTATGAATCCAATTGTTCTCCCTCCAGCTATGGGTAAATAGTAGGGCAGACTAGGTTCTTCAGCCTTGGTGAGGTAACTAGTCTAGGAGAAGGAAAACTCTGAATTCAAACCTGTTAAACTCCGCTTAAAAATTGACTTTGTGTCATATCCTGCCCAAGCGGAGGGGTTGGTAAATATGATTAGAGAGTGCCATCTTAACGCTCTGTAAGGAATGTGGCAGGCGTATTTTAGGCTCCGTCTTCAGGACGACTAAACAATGGTGCAACACTGCGTCTCAGGTTCTCCAGGCTGCACTTCTTAAATTTCAAATTCAGAATTTTTCATTCTCCAAGACCGGTTGCTTTCCACGGTTAAAGAGCCAAGCGAGGCAATAACAAGGGAGAAAGAAACGAATACATGCTTTTCCAAAGAGTATTACCGTGGAGTAAAACGTAAACAGCCCCTTTCAGGTAAATGAACACGGTTCGTTGAGCCCATTTCCTTCCGGCGTTAACACCATGCACAGACACGCATGAATTTGACAAAGATTCTCCATGATAGATGTGCCAATGTGTCTATATCTTTTCCAGTTCAAAATGAGAATAGTTCTTACTTTCTTTGGGTTTCTTTTTTAATGGCATATCAACATTTGTTGGTTATTTAATGCCAAAGCCATTCTCATAGAAGGACAGTAGTGGTACTATTTAACCCATAGTTGGGAGGATAAGGAGGTTCATACCTTTCCTAAGGATATTTGCCCGAAAGTGAACGTAATAGCGCGACTGGAGTACGAACTCGCGTACTACGATTCCGCGGTCCATCGCTTTAATCATTACACCACAAGGACTACCCCCGGGAGGAGTTCAGTTCAAAATGGAAAAATTTTTATAAACATAAATATAAAAAGTATTTTATAGATTATTTTAGCAATAAAATTGTTAACATTTTATAATACTTATATATACATAAATGTACGTGTATATATATATATATATATATATATATATATTTATTTATTTATTTAAATATATTTATGTATACATATATATATATATATATATATATATATATATACACACATTTATGTATATATAAGTATTAAAAAATGTTAACAATTTTATTGCTAAAATATTTTATAAAATATTTTTTATATTTATACTTATAATAATTTTTCCATTTTGAACTGAACTATTCCCATTTTGAACTGGAAAAGGTATACAGAAGTTGAACATTTTTGCACTTCGCCAATTTGGGAGCAGATTTCCAGATTCCAAATGTCTTGAGTCATTTCTCCTGTCGGTGGATATTGTTAGTAAATACTCACACTTTAAAGGCTCCATCACGTTTCGCGATCGGTCTGTTGGCAACACGGCTATTTTCTGTTTGCAGAACGAGTCGAAAAGGTGCACTGAAAATAACAGATGAAATATCAATCTACACAGATTATCTCTCGGTTTCGTATTTATTCTGCTATTTACACGCAACGAAATGGCTGAACATTTATTAAATTCTCGTTTGCTGGTTTTGGGGTCCCTGGATTGTCAGACAATTTTAAAATTGGACCAATTCCAGTGGCCTTCGTGCCACAACGAACAAGATTCTTCTGCCTGTCGCGCAAACTGGTCATTTGTTTCAAGTCTCAACGTTTTCAGCTGACCCATGGCCATCAACGAGAGAAACATGAACGAATATGAATGATGGGGTTGGAATTAGTAGTAACAAGAAACATTGATAAATGTGGAGACCAGTTGCGTGAATTTGACTTCAGGATATACCCATCACCCGGTACCATTTGAGAAAGAGTTTTATACATACAGATGAAACTGACCTTCACTTTTTTTTTTAGTTATTTATTTATTTCGGCTTCTTCGATTTATTCTTCAATTGCAAGAATATCTCTACCCTTCCAAATTTTCTCCACACCCTTTACTTCCTCTTCTATTCGACATTTTACTACCTACTCTTCGGTTTCCATCCTTCTTTATCTTCCTCACCTCCCTCAACTTCCTCCGGCATTTCCTTCATTTAGTTACTTCTCTTGGTTCTTTTCTTCTGGTCGCTTCCATTTTTAATTCTGCTTTTGCATTTCTTTCTACTTCAATAGCTAGACTTATAATATATATATATATATATATATATATATATATATATATATATATATATGTGTGTGTGTGTGTGTGTGTGTGTGTGTGTGGTTAGGCTACAGTCGTTCATTTAAGCATGTTTCATTAAATAATAAAGACAAATTTTGTTTGTAGAATTTAAGATCCTTTCAAGTTTTCTGATAAGTGTCTTAGTTTCAGGTTGGAATTGGTAGATGAATCTCCCGAAATTGTCCCGAGCGCTTTTGAACCCTTCAGAGGGCATCATCAGGGGTTGCTTGCTGGTGTAAGTTGTGTTTGTTTTTTAAAAAAGTTGAAAGTTCATACCATATATATATTCAAGCAAGTTTTGTTAATTTTATTCTTTTCAAGTCCCCTTGTTATTGTTCTTGTATCAGGATCTAGGTGGTAAATGAATTGTCCCATAACAAGGAGGCTTGAAAAGATAAAATTAAGAATAATACATAATATTCCATCGTCTTTAAAAAAAACTTGCTGCCTAAATATAGACTCTTCAATATATATATATATATATATATATATATATATATATATATATATATATATATATATATATATATATAGGGGGGGCATATCTGAATAAATACGAACACATGAACATATGAGAATTTTTTCTTTCGTTTGGTTAGGTTGTATTTCACGGAATATCAAATTTTATGGGTTATTTAATGCCAAATACTGTTTAAATATATATATGTGTGTGTGTATGTATATCAAATCATTTGTAAGCAAATAGTCTGTGAGTAACATTTTTAAACAAACTTAAGTTCATTTGTTTGCACACAGTTAAATGGTTTCAATTATTGATATCCAACACTAATAATTTTTTTAATGAATCATATCTTTGCATACAGTTAAATGTTGTCAAGTATTGCTATCTACTACTAATGGTTTTATTTTGACAGAGATAAATGGTTTAAAGCACTGTTATTCATTGTTTTCACACAGTGAAATGGTTTAAAGTATTTCCTTGTAATTCTGATAATTCAATTTAACATTAATCATTTGTTTGCACACAGTTAGATGGTTTCAAGTAGAGAGAATGATTAGATAGTTCTGCTTGACCCATAGACAGTAGTCTAACAAGTGCTACCAATCAGTCAGCGTTGACCAAGAAGTAAAGGTCATGAAATAACTCTCCCCATTTTCAAAAGCTCCAGGAATGCAACCTTACCATCAGATAGGTTAGTCATAACCAGGACACACGTCTTACCCCTTTGCTGAGATGCAGTTGTCGTATTCTACTGCCCTAGCCGACAGGGCTTGAAAATATTTTGTACCCACCCCTTGAAAAGTATACTTCATGCGGGGCACCACACACTAGATATACCACATGTCAGACTTCTTAAGAACAATACTAACTGGGTATATATATATATATATGCAGGGTGCAGAAGCAAAATATGGGATAATTTTTTTTTAAATTTTGTCTGATTAGTTTAATTTTTGAAAAAAATGTGATAAATCAAAATTTTCAGGATTAGCTCTAATATTCAAGCACTTTTCCATTAAAATTTAGCCCAATATGAGTGAGCAAGAAAAGAAGCAAAACAGAATCAATAATTTGCTTAACGCCGAAACCAAGGCGAAAAACTTTCCGAGATAATAGGAAGTAATGATGAAGCAGTTCTATTTCTAACAATTAAATTTAGTACAAGTCATTTATTTTCACTCGGTTTAAATATCAAACAGTTTTATTTGACCCATAGATTATACCCTACCGGGCGCTCCCAATCTAGACCTTAATGGATCTGGGAGCAATAGCAATGAAGGGGTACGCCGCATTCCCCACAGCTCTATCATTATTGGAGCCTCACCTTCAGATTGGTTAATTTCATGTCCAGGACACTCATTAGGTGTGTGGGGGTCTTCCCTCTCTGCTGAGATGCAGTCGCTATTTTGTACCGCCCCAGCCAACTGGGCCGTATCTTAACAGGTTTTTTGTACACAGTTATACACTATTAAGTATTATTATCTAATACTAATAATTATATGGCTTTAAGTAACTATTTCAATCTAATAATAGTCATTTGATTCCATATGTATGGTTTCAAGCTATAAATAATATCACTTCGTAATCACTTATAGCTTTCGAAATACAAATTTATTTACAGTTATGTGATATTAAGAATTGCTATCGAATATGAATAATATCAAACAAATCTAATCAATTCATAGTATGGACCCTAACAAGTACTACAACACCAGGTCAGAGTGGATCTGAGAGTACTGGCAATGAAGGGGTACTCCACACTCCCAAGATATCCAAAACTCGAGTCTCACCATCAGGTGCAGTTTAGTGACGTAATCAGGATATCCCCTTTGTCTGCCGGGGATACAGCCAACGTATTTTAAGACCCACCGACAGAGCTACAGTTTAAAAGAATCTCACTCTCTGCAACCCAACTCCTCAAAAAATTAGCTCTGTGGTCACTATTTAGGTGCAGTTGATAGCATGCAACGGGTTGTGACGTAAAGGCAGTGTCAGTTGAAAACTTTCAGTATTATTACCGAAAGAAGGTACGACGTCCTTGTCGGTGTGCGCCTCTAAAATGAAGTGTTTTGAAGGAAATAAAATTGATTTGTAATTGAGTCGATAATGTTTTTTTATACAATCGCTTCACTTGCTGAATAGACTGACCTTGTATTTAAGAAATGCAATGATCCGTTTCAGAACTTTTTAAATACTAAGTTGATCGTTTTCATTTTTATAAATTTTCTTTTACTACATTTTAAAATGTGATATGTTAACAATAAACAATGAAATCATTCACTTTTTAATACTTTAATATAAATGAAATATGATACTTTAATATAATGAATATAATAAGGGTAAAGGAATAATATATTTTTGCGGTTTTATTTCGTTGAAAAATTCTTATTCAGGGTCATTTTAACCGTAATTTGAAAAAATGTTCATAACATATATAATATTGCTCATAAATAGATATACCCTACCAATTTTCTTTTTTTTAAGATGTTATTCTTCTAAACTAAACATTCCATGATCTTATTATTTCTTGTGAAACATTATGCGTTGAAAACAAATCTCATTATGAATAACTTATTTCCAAAATTTACTGTGATAAAACTCTTTAACCAAAGATATGAATATATAACAATCCAAAAAATAGATACACTCTTATGTATATTTATGCAATTTCATTTTTAGAAATAGTTTCAATGCTTTTGACTCGGGACATAAGTATTATCTAATATTATACGTTTTGATAGCATAATCTTCCGCTAGATATGATAAGCTCCGTATCTTTCATTTAAATGAAAATTAACGTTTAATTTTTGAAAATTAGTAAGAATATTATTATCTGTGGGCAATATTCTATATAGTTAAAGCATTGAAATGATTCATCTGCCCCATTTGAGGTTATATTTGTCATTCATGAAGCTTACCTTAGTTTGATACAAGGTCAGTAGTATGGTGCACCAAGTACTTTGTTACATATCATTTCATGTGAGGCGTCCTTGTTTTGATGTTGGAATTTATATTGATTATTAATAGCTTGAATTTCTCGAATCACCAAAAAATTATGTTAAATACATTTGTGTAAATTCCTTAATTTCCTGGTCACTTTGTTTTGCTTACAAAAAAAAATTTGAAAATTCATCACTTGGAAGTTGGTCCCAATCTAAAAACCAAGTTAATTCGAATTTCCTGCTATATCAAATCATATCAATATGAGTTTTTTCCACACACACACACACACACACACACACACACACACACACAAATAAATAAATATATATATATATATATATATATATATATATATATATATATATATATATATATATACCCCTGGACAAAAATGTAAGAAAACCCTCAAAAATAAAGAAAAAGATATTATTTACAATTTTTTAGTTATGAAAAGACAACTGAATTTAAAATATAAAAAAAATTAATTCGTTTTTTATATGTATATCAGCATTTATGCTTAATTTTGAAATTTTGTTTTGACATAAATTATAAGACCCATGAGTAGAACTATTGAATATAAAGGCAAATACTTTTATTTAATATTTTGTAAATCCCCCGTTAGCTTTCATAAACTCAAAAATTCGGCTAGGCATACTATCAACAAGTTTCTGAAGTTGAACCGATGTTATTTTTTCCACAGTGTCTAAGATTGCTTTTTTGAATGCAGAAATTACTGAGTACTGTCGACCTACTTCATACATTTTTGCAACAATCAATACCCACAATTTTCTAAAAGACTGGATGTTCAAGAAGTCATATTTTTGTTCAAGCAAGTACTTCTTTGTTATCGATGCATTGTGGATAGCAGCATTATCTTGCTGAAAAATCCATTATTTTCCACATAGACGACACCCTTCTTGTGCAAGAGATAAACCATTTAGCATCTTCACATAATCTGCCGCTTTTTGTCGATCACTGACAAATTGTAGCTTAAGATTTCCTGAAGATGAGAGGCCCCCAGATCATAAGAGATCCTCCTTCACTATGCCTTCTGGAAAAAAATTTTCGTTCCAGTACTTCTGAATGCCATCTGGACCGTCTAAAGTGAATTTCTTTTCGTTCGAGAAAACAACTTTTCACCATTTTTAGCACTTATGGTTTGATATTGAGGAGCATATTCCAGTCGTTTCTCTTTGTGCTTTATAGTTAACGTTGGACGATGAATTCCTTTCTTATGCTTAATTTTTTCGTTGTTTTAATGCCTTACAATTGTTCTAGTATTGCAAGGAGCATCCACAAGAGATTTCAATTTTTTTGATGTTGACTAAGTTTTCTTTTTTACTTTGCGAACAATTCTTCCCTTGAATATGGTGATAATTTTTCTTGTTTCCTGTTCCATACTTATTTGGACTTTTCAAGTAATTGCAGATAACGCTTTTACTGCGTCCTAAGGCCTTCGAAATTTCTCTCTGAGATTTTCCGATTCTTTTCAGAGCTGTAATTTTGACTTTCTCAAATTCAGATAATATAGTTCCTTTTCAATATTTTAAGTATTACAGTTTTAATAGATTTTATATTACATAAACTATACATGATAATTTTTTCAATTAAATTAAGTCCTTTTTTTTCAGGTTTTATTGGTGATCTTAAATTTATGTCAAAATAAATTTTAAAATTTTGCAAAAATGCAAATATGCATATGAAAAATGGATTGAAATTTCTTCTTATTTTAAATTTAAATATCGCTGAACCTAATCTTTCATATATCTAATTTTCATTATTATATTTTTCTCCAGGGATTTATATGTGTATATAAATATATTCATATGCATTCATGTACGCATATAAGTATGCATACAAACATATATATATATATATATATATATATATATATATATATATATATATATATACATATATATATATATATACATATATATATATATATATGTGTTTGTATGCATACATGTATTCATGTTTTGCAATGTAATTTTAGTCAATGAAAAGAATTGAACAGGAAAGCATTGTTTATTGGTGAGGTCCTACTGTCTATTCTCTTTGTTTGTTTGTTTGGTTGGTTGGTTGATTGGTTGGTTGGTTTTGCTGGTTCGTTTGTTCGTTCGTTGTTTCATTGGATAGTTTTTGGGTTTTTTTAAGTCAGATAAAATCCTCTTCGATTATTTAATGCCGAGGTTTTATTCATTTGTAAATGTTTGATAGTCATCATAACGATTTATATCTTATTCCAATTAAGTTTTTAGACACGCTTTTTTGTCTATAATAATAATAATAATAAAAGCAAAAAAAAAAAGACAAGAACTTGGACCTTGCCAGAGAATTAAGAAAGATTTGGAGCATAAGAGTAACTAATTGTAATTGACACGCTTGGAAAGCTCCTCAAAATCTTTGAGAGCTGGAAGAGTTGGAAATCGGAGGATGAATCAAGACCATCCAAACTACAGCATTGTTGAAATTGGCCAGGTATACTGAGAAGACTCGTGGAGACTTGGGTAGACTTGCTGTCACTGAGACTCCAGTGAAAGACTTTCGCAAGAAGTAAAACGATAATATCTTGTTTGCACTGTAATGTATTTGAAAGTGTTCCTACTTGATAAGTTATTCAAACTATTCAGTCTTTGTGGCTAACGTGCTAGGCAGCGACATCGTAGTGACCAAGTTCGAACTCCAGTCACACTATTATGGTCACTTTCGGACAAATACCCTGAGTAAATTAGGAACTCCCTTATCCCCACCGGCTATGTATCTAATAGTACCACTACTGCCCTTCAACAAAGATGGCTTTGGCATTAGATATTCCACAAAGTTTAAATGCCATTAAAACCAAATTAGAATCAAATCAAACCAAATCATTATTCCTCTTCAATACCAATAATCATTTAATTGCACACAGTTATATGGATTCAAGTATTCCTATTCAATGCTAATAATTTTCAAACTGATCTATTTTTCCCATAGACGAAGCCTAACAAGTACTACTAGTCTGCATGAGAGGATAATTGGGAGTAATGACAATAAGTGGGGTACTCTACACGCCCAAGAGTACCAGAACTGGAGATTGGCCACAGGATGCAGTTTAGTGTCATACCCAGCACTTTCGTTTTGGAAGGATTTTACCCCACTGCAGAGGAGGCAGTCGGCCTATTTCATGGCTCATTGATAGAGTGAGATACCCTACTATATATATATATATATATATATATATATATATATATATATATATATATATATATATATATATAAACAGGCAAACAAGTCATGTCGAATGCAATAGATGAAAATGTAAGTATCTTCTTTCCTTTCCTGAGAACGTATTTAGTTATTTACTTCATATAAATTCATTGTGGCACAAGGCTAGAAACATGGGGCACACAGTGAAAATAGAATTCTCTAACCTGCTAATCATTACACCTCGTGCTGTGCCCCAAGGAACGTATTAAGAGAATAAAAAATCCTCTTTTCCGACGCGGATCATTGTCATTTAAATAACTGAACAAATAGATTTCCTAGTTCATTGATGTAATTCAAATATTCGTGTCCTTTAAGAGTGATGCCGAAGACAGTTCAGCATCTCTGTTTGTTCAAAGACTACATTCTTGCTCTTAGCAATGGCCAGAGAATGATTCAAAATTCTTGGACCCGAATGAAAGTTCTTAAAAACTTTAAATCCTCAAACACGTTCTCTTATAAGAAAATGAGAAAGATTAAATAATAATAATAATAATAATAATAATAATAATAATAATAATAATAATAATAATAATAATAATTATAAGAAGAAGAAGAAGAGGAAGAAGAAGAAGACGTTATTTGTCCGTCATATTCAACAATTCATTAAAAAAATTATACATATATACTCACACAAACGCACACACGAGGGACTCTTCGAACGTAAAGCCACAAACTTATTCCCACAGAAACTACAACGAGAGCATTGATAGAGCAAGCTAAAATCGTGAGGATTTGCTCCGAAAATATCGATTCCTGTTTCCTCGTGTTTCTCCACAATGTCACAAACAGGTATTAGGGGTATGTCAGCAAAAGTTCAACCTTCCTGCCAATAACCTTTTTCATTTTTTAATCTTTTTTCTTTCTCTGGTACAAATTGCAACTGAGCGGCAGTCTTGCAAAATGGCATCTGACATGAATGCAGAAATATGCCCGGCGGCGGTGTGGAATTTGTTATAACTGTGGCGACAGCGATGAGCGTGACAAGACACCTAGAAGACAATTGCCAATCCGCGAAATTAAGAACACTTCGATCAGTTCGTCAACGCTCATCGAACTAATGAAAGATCGACAATGGGGACACTATTCTCCTGGCAATTACACCATAATTGCGACTGTGAAAAAAGTTGGTCATCTCAGCAAGTGAAGATTTCAACGACCGCGGCAAATAGTCGCTTGCTCATTACTGGCAAAAGTGCGAAACCAATAATGTGGTCTATATAAAATTAAGTATTTTTTAGCTAAAATCTTGCTCTATCCCACGCAGTTATTATACTCCCAGTATCTGTTGTATTTTCTGTGGAAATCAATTGGAGACATTACTTTCGGGGCGCCTCTCTCCAATAAATAAGTACACCTCTATTAATTATTTATAAAAAAAACTAATGTTAATTTACTTCTAAACGAAAGATACGGAGATTTTATTGCTTCTAGTGGAACATTATACTACCAAAACGAATTTTTTAAGGGGTCCTGAAGGAAAAAATGATTACGAAAAGACCTAAAAAAGAACGTTAGGAGATAAAAGGTAAGAAGGCAGGTTTTAAAAAGAAAAGTTTTCACTTGTAGCAGAAAAGAACAATAAGAACGTTTGTCCCAATGCCATATGTCTTTTTTCTTTTTGTTTTTTGTTTTTTTCGGGTGTGACATTTCTTTTGAAACCAGCCTCAAGAAAGAAAAGGTAGAACAGTTTACTTGAGTCAATGGATAGTTGGTTGGTTGTTTAAGTTTTATAGCATATCAAACTTTCTAGGTTATTTAATGCCAAATCCATTTTATACGAATAATTAGTTCTATTTTGAACAATTCAGTTAAGCGTAAGTAGTTTCAATGTTGAAAATATTTTCATTTCAAACAATTCAGTTTATCATACGTACTCAGTTTAAATGTAAGTACACATTTTAATTACCAAAAACATTTCTATTTCATGTTATTCCGTTTAGTCATACAGTTCTAATTCAAACAATACAGTTTAGTATAAGTACAGAAGCTTGTTTACACACAGTTAAATGTCAAAACTGTTCTATTTTTAAAAAATTCAGTTTAGCATAAGTACGCAGATTAGTTCGATTCAACTCATAGATAGATACCTATCAAGTGCTACCACTCCGTGCCAGAGTGGACCTAGGAACGATGGTAATGAAGAGGTGCTCAACATTCCCCAAAGCTCCAGTGTCACTGGAACCTTACCATCAGATTGATTAGTGAACAGGAAACAGAAGACTCGTTGAGGGGTTTTACCATCAGATTGATTAGTGAACAGGAAACAGGACACTCGTTGAGGGGTTTTACCCTCTGCACAGGTGCAGGTCAGTGAATTCTACGGCCGCAGTCGACTGGGCAATTGAGTCAATGGAGAAAAAGCGTCACCTCTTCATTTATAAATCGTTTCCTCCTCATCTGAGTAGTGGGGTCGGTTTCCATGAAACCCCAAGTAACTCGGGTTTACACTTTCACAGTGCCAGCCACCAACAAATTTACTGAACCTACCTAAATATCTCAATTTTTGCGTGACCACTCACAGCCAAAAAAAACGAGTGCTTCAACAGTTTCTTTCTGCTGTGATTGAACCCTGACCTGTCACTGTCAATCACTACTTTACTAATGTCTCCAGATTCACTGTAGTTGGATACCGAGGATTTTGATGGGGGCTATTCCAGAATAGTTTTATTTATTACTTAACTCTACTGAACTGGAATTCGGTCACCAAAAAATTTTGTAGCTATCAAAAAAAAAAAAATGTACACCCCTCTGCAAAAGAATTAATTTCAAAACTATAATTGTTGAGGCTGCCTTTACTAATTCTACTTTAGCTTAATACCAACATCCCTCTAATCAAAAGTAAATGACATAAGTATATTGAAGCTGTTTAATTATTTTTGGACCTTGACCTGTTTGTATTTTTGGGTACACTTTCAATGCTATTGAATTTGATGATAAATATTACCTGATAATTTCTGTTTTGACTGGAAAATGTTCCACTAAGAGTAATTGAATACTCGTATCTTTAGTTTAGAAGAAAATTATCTTTTATAATAAATGGAATAGTTAGAAGTGTATTTATTATATAGGTAATAATGTGTAACAATGTGGAGACAAAGAAATCAAGAAAGACAAGACAACTGTGATGAATTATTCACATTGGATTGTTTAGTCGCGTAAAATATATACACTTTGAAATTGCTATGGACATGGGGGATATCAATAATATTATAATCGATAATGATTAATTAAAGTCAGATTCCATTGCTAAACAAATGAGGTGTATTGTCATATATGGTGAGTGAGTGTGGCACGTCCCTCTCTCACTCTCTCTCTCTCTCTCACTTCCTCTCACTCTCTTACACTCACATGCGCATGCACACACACACACACACACACACACACATCACCAAGGGGCAAGATGGGGGTGAGGCTGTGACGCCCTCGAAAATCGCCAACTTGAATGTTTTTTTTTAATTTGCTTTTTTTTGTTTTTTTTCCCTCAAGAAAAACTTATGAAGTAAAAAGTGAAATTAAAACATTACAATTGTTTGTTTGTTGTTTGCTTGGTTGGTTGGTTGGTTGGTTGGTTGAAGGGTAGGTGGTTGAGTGGTTGGTTCCTGAAACAAAATATCTAATTTTTTTTTTATTTAAAATGAGAGAAAGAAATGGGGAAAATATTCGTTGACGGTTGATAGCTAATGTAAAGTACACAGCATGATTTCAAATAATAATAATAATAATAATAATAATAATAATAATAATATCAGGGGATGAGAATAACTTATATTCTGCTCGTATTAATGTACTAATTTTTTAATATAGTAAGTACTATATATATATATATATATATATATATATATATATATATGTAATAATGTATATATATATATATATATATATATATATATATATATATATATATATATAATCAACAGGTGCGAATAAACAACTGCTTAAAAAGTGTTTGATTAATTAAAAAATGCTGGTTATAAAAACTACAACTAATTTAGATCTCATCTTAAATATAGTTCCATATCTTCTTAGCAACAATCTTTTTTTTCAATAAGATTTATCAAAGATCACAAAAAAGGTTTGTTTCAATAGTCTCTAACTTATTTCACTGTCTTCGCCCAAGCGTAAGAAAAATGTGTTCATCCTTGATTAGAAATGGCCTTAAACTTTCTTCCCGAGTGGTTTCAGCCATCAATTCTCATAAAATAAGAAAAAGAAAAACATTACAAGTATTTGAAACCAGAATCATAAAAATAAATAGATAAAAATGACAGTCGACCGAGGAACCGTTATCCAAAATATATTCAACAACGACTAAATGAACAAAACTCCATATCTGCTACGTCATCAACAGGTGAAAAATATCATAACGAATTCATAACCTAAAAACTGCAGAAAATTAAATAATAATAATAATAATAATAATAATAATAATAATAATAATAATAATAATGATCTCAGGAGAACTAGAAAACTATTCGAGACAAAACTATCAAGTAGAAACCTTATTAAAGAAATAGATACCTGGACTGTATCCCTCGTTAGATATTCAGGACCCTTTTTGGAGTGGACGAGAGAAGCAAATGGACCAAAGAACAAGAAAACTAATTACTATGCATAAGGCATTACATCCCAGAGATGACGTTGACAGGCTATATGTATCAAGAAAGGAGGGAGGAAGGGAATTGCCAGCATTGACGCATCGATACAACGACTCGAGGACTACATTGAAAAACACGAAGGAGGACTAATTACAGCCATCAGAAACGATACTGAACACGAAGACCAACAGAATGACAATAACTAGGAAACAAAAATGGGAAGAAAAATAACTCTATGGTCGTTATAAACGACTAATAAGCAACATCTCACACGAGAAAACCTGGACGTGGCTAAGAAAAGGAAACTTTAAGAGAGAAATAGAATTTTTCCTAATAGCAGCACAAAACAGCGCCATAAGAACCAATCATATCAAAGTGAGAATAGATAAGATGCAACAAAATTGCAAATGTTGGTTATGTGGTGATAGAGACGAAACGATCAATCACATAATAAACGAATGCAGCAAATTAGCACAGAAGGAGAATAAAACTAGACACGGCTGGGTGGGCAAGGTTATCCACTGGGAGATGTACAAGACATTTAAATTTGACTATACGTACAAACGGTATATGGACAACCCAGCATTTGATCTAGAGAATGACATACATAAACTCCAATGGGACTTTGACATACAAACGGATCACCAAATCTCGGCCAGAAGACCAGACCTTATAATAATCAACAAAAAAAAAGAGAACTTGCAAAATTGTGGACTTTGCTATCCCGGCTGACCACAGAATAAAACTGAAAAAAAGTGAAAAGAAGAATAAGTACCTAGACCTTGCTAGGGAATTGAAAAATTGTGGAACTTGAAAGTGACATTTATACTAATAGTGATTGGTACTTTTGGTACAGTCACCACAGGATTATTAAAGGGACAGGAGAACTTGGAAATAAGAGGACGAGTGGAGACCATCTAAACTACTATATTATTGAGAACGTCTAGAATACAGAGAAGAGTCCTGTGGATTTAAGGTCACTCAAACTCCAGTGAAAAACTATCCGCTAAAACTGATGTGAAAAACTCTCAAGGAGTAAATAATAATAATAATAATTATTATTATTACAAAAAGCAAATGTAGATTGTGGTGAGAGAGAAGTTTAAGTTTAACTATACGAACAAATGGTATATTCATAACCCAGAATCCGTCCTAGAAGATGAGACCACAAAATTATTAGAGATTTTGAGAATCAAACGGATCACCTAATCTCAGCCAGACTACCAAACCTAGTAATAGTCAACCAAAAAAATAAAAAGAGAGAACTCGCCGAATGGTGAACTCTGCTGTTCTGGTTGATCACTGGGTAAAACTTAAGAAAAACGAAAAGACGGATAAGTACCTAGACCTTGCTAGAGAACTGAAAAAGCCCTGGAACATGAAAGTGACGGTGATACCAATTGTAATTGGCGTGCTCGGTACATTCACCAAAGGATTGGTATAAGGACTGGAGAACTTGGAAATAAGAGGACAAAAAGAGACTATCCAAACTACAGCATTACTGAGATCGGCCAGAATACTGAGAAGAGTCCTGGAGACTTGAGGAGACTTGTTGTCACTCAAGTCTCCAGAGGAAAACCATCAGCCAATGCTGGTAAGAAAAACTCTCAAACGAGTAAAATAATAATAATAATCGAATGCAGCAAACTTTCACAAAAGGAAGACAATATTAGGTACGACTGGGTTAGAATGCTGATCTCCAATAAATTGTGGAATCGATTAAAATTTGACCATGCTGACTCATGGTATATGCACAAACAAGAACATGTAATAGAAAATGCGATGAAAAAATTTCTCAGGGATATAGAGATGCAAACAGATCGCCAAAGCGATGACCAGACCAAGAAAAATTTGAAAAAAAAAGAGCAAGTCAACTTATGAGTTTTGCCGTTCCAGTGGACAATAAGAAGAAAATAAAAGAAAGCAAAAAGATTGACAGATACTAAGATCTTGCCAGAGAGCTGACTAAAGTGTGGAACATGAAAGTAAGAATGATACCAACTGTAGTTATTACCCTTGGATCTTTCCCCAAAGACATGGAAAAGAGACCAGAAAAAAATGGAAATTAGTGGCATAATCTAGACCATCCAGTCCGCGCCAACGATAAAATCAGCAAGAATACTCAGAGGAGTCCTGGAGATGTGCTGTCGCTCATATTTCAGTGAAAAACCACCTGTTAAAACTTGATTGAAAACTCCCTAGAAGTAAAATAATGAAGCAAAATTTTCTGAATTTCAAAACGTGACCTTTGAAAATATTCTATGATGGTGGAAAATACTCGGGAATAAACTTTTGTACAAATTCTACAAATGCTTGGATTAAATTTACGTAGTCTTGAGAGAAGATAAGTAAAATCATTAGAAATATTAAAACAAACTGTTTTTATAGTCTTTAATGAAAAAAAAAAAGATATATATATATATAAGAAGTACTTTAAAACTAAAATAATAATTTCTTCCAAAAAAAAAATAGTCATAATCACTTGTCTACTGATTTATATTTCAAATTTATGTAACACTAGATTAAGAATTGGCTCAAGTTAGTCCTGATTCAGTATGGTAAAACCGGGTCTCCTTTTATTGTACTATACAAGCAAAACCGTCAATTCATCGGTGAGTTCAGCTCTGATTGGCTGACGAGAGTAGGTTAACTCTTTCAGGTCAAAAAGTCATACACACCCAGATTGAAATTTGACCCTGGCGAAGTCCTAGGTGTCTACGAAACATGTAGTTGTTGACGATAAATATTTTTCGAATTTACGAAGTTTTGCTTAGCCTGGCACATATCAAATTACTAGCGATAACTGCTTTTAAGTGGTCCCCAATCTTAGTTCTAAGCACTCTACCTGTTGCTTAACTTCAGTGACCTAACGGTAATCGGTGCTTCAAGTGTGACTAAGAATTTAATAGGCTTTTGCTTCGTTGGACATGTAGACAACGGATTTCTAATGGTACCCGCCGTTATAAAGAGACCACTTATCTTCTATTAGCTGGCTTAGCCATATCTAGCGGGAACCATAGTTTTTAAAGGGTACTTCACCTACATAAGTATTTATCCAACTATTCCGCCACGGACAGAAAGTAATACAAGATGAATTTTTGAGCGAAGTAAAGTTGATTTAAATTCAGTCTTCTTTTTAATAGACTGGTCATTTAACAAAGGATATAGAATTCAGTCTGCCCTTCTATCTACTTCGCAGTAAGTAATCGCCATTAATATTATAGGAAGAGATGCAAATTTCCGTTTCCGTTTGACTGACGATCAGTTAGTGCTCGTTAAAAAAATAGATCAGTGCTCGTATAGGACCAGAGCTTTTTAGAACTAAATGTATTTTAAGCCGGGGTATGAAAGTCTGTCAGATAAGATACAGTGGTGAAACGCAGATTAAAAGCACTACCAAACTTTAAGTACACCTGAAAGCAGCGATCTTAGGATATTCTGCATTTTGCAGAATTTAGGGTTGGTTTACAATGGCCAGTTTTACGATTTTGCTACATTCAAAGAAAGCAATAAGCATTCAGCAGTATTTATTGGTAAAAATTGCTTAGATATGACACACACGTCTCAAGTTGCTTATATTTACCTGTTATTTCTTACGTGGTCAGCCATCGAAGTATAGAACAGGCTCCACACTGATGAACCAGTGCTTTCAAAATGTCTTAATCGTAAGTCTGAGTATTGAGTAATTATCCAACTTTGAAAGTTTTGAGTAGCCTAATTCGCTGAACATTATACCACGAGAAAAGCCCAATTAAAATAGCGCAGCATCAGAAGTATGGGGCACCTAGTGAGAATCGATATCATTACTTAATAGTTATTGATATGCTAAAATTGTTAATCATTACACCACGAAGAAATGCAAACGCCGAAGCACAAGTATGGAACACTCAATGAGAATCCCATCCAGTCGCCAGTGCTTAAGCTCCGCCGACTGCATCGTTTTCAGGGGAATACGACTCCTTATAAAAAGGGGTTTCCTTGATATGACACTAAAATGAATCCGGTGGTGAGACTCAAGTTCTAGGGCTCTGGAGGGTAAATTATCACTACTTTCAGGACAACTCTGACTTGTTAGGGTCCTAACTATAGGTGAAATACGTGTGTTTAAGAATTATTAGTATCGAATAGGAATACTTGAAACCATATAATTGCGTGCAAATAAATAATTATTATTAAAAAGGAATGGCTACTTGAAACCATATAATCGTGTATGGATTATTTGTATTAAATTTTGGCATGAAATATCCCATAAGAAGTTGATATGCCGTTAAACAAATAAACCAAACCAAACCCAGTGAGAATCAAAATCACAGACAATTTGATTGATAGCCTTATTGGCGAAACATTTTTCATCATAGGGCATTCCTAAAACCAAGCGGAGTTTAGATTTGGCACATGGACACGAATATGGAGCGTTTTGTGAAGAATGAACTCACAACTCAGTGAAGTTTCATAAATATTACACCATGATGGGATGGTACAATTAGTAGGGGAACGTCTGTATAAAGTCAGCTTGAAGCTCGATTCCATTATTCCTTCGCAGGTAATTAGGAAATAGCAAAAAAAAAAAAAAAAAAAATTCGACATGCGCACGAATAAAATAATAAACAGGTCGATACATAGATATTTATTCGTTCGAAGGCAAAGACTAGATGAAGAAAAGAAGAAGCAAACAAAAAAAAATGAATTACTCTTAGTGATGCTAAAAAATTGAAAATGAATATGAAACTAAGCATACGATAATTTTGCAATAGACGCAAAGGAATACTTCTTTTCTTTTCTTTCGTGGTTTTTTAATATTATTTTCATTGTTTTCAAATTTATTATTATTATATTTCTGTAAATTAACGTTGATTAATGAGTGTGGGGGGATCAGGTGAACGGGAATTATTTACGAGAGGTGGAAATCAAAGGTTTATGATACATAATATTTGACAAATAAACAATAAACAGAGGTTTTAAATTCAAATTCATTAGAGAAATGTTTGTTGGCATTTATATATATATATATATATATATATAAGATTCCTTTATCCTTATTTTGTTTGTTTGTTTTATTTATTTTTACTTTTTAAATTTTTTTTCGTTTTTTTTTTTTTTTTTTTTGTATTTTTTCAAAAAGAAAAATATTTATTCCGAATGAAAATATGAAAGAAAAACTACAAAAAGTAAAAGAAAGGGTTTGAATAATGAACATAACAAAATAAAAACAGCCATGAAATAATATTTTTTAAAAGTAAGCAACATCATATATATATATATATATATATATATATATATATATATATATATATATATATATATATATATATATATATATATTCTATTATACATACGTGTTTATTATACATATACGTAAATATATATATATATATATACATATATATATATATATATATATATATATATATATATAATTTTGTAGGTAGGTAAATATATCATTTACATATATATTTTATGGATGAATACATATATACTAATATAGGTATGTCTGTATACATCTGTGTGTGTGTGTGGTATTGATACATCTATACATCTTAAGATTATAGTATATAATATATGCATGTATACATGCATATATTATATACCTCAGTATATGTACGTGTGTGTGTGTAAGAGAGAGAGTGTGTGTGCTGAAATATATCTTTTATATGGACATAGTGATAAATATGCGTGCGCGTGTAAGCGCGCGCGAGCGTGTGTGTGTGTGTGTGTGTGTGTGTGTGTGTGTGTGTGTGTGTGTGTGTGTGTTATATGTCGAATACAATAATATATGTAAATGTTCATGCAGGCATGTGTGCATATGGATGTTTGTGTGTAATTTCTTTCCTTTTTCAAAGAGTTTTCTGTGAACCTACTGAGCTGTCAAGCAAACTTTAATGAAATTTTTAAATGTTTTGACAAAACCTTTATCACAGCCAGTCAATTAATTTCAGGTTCTTTCTTTTCTTTTTTTTTTTTCTTTCTTTCACCAATACTGTACTCATCTTTTATTTTCTTTTTCTTTTTTTCTTTCTTTCTTTCTTTAATAATGTACTCTTCTTTTTTCTTTTCTTTCCTTTTTTTTTTTTTTTTTTTTTTTTTTGCAAATTTAACTGATATCTTTGGAAGGAAGTCCTCGACATCACAACCCAGTGTCCTAATAGTGGACGGCGCTCAGATCTATAAGGTAGGGAATGGAAGAGGGGAAGGTGGAGAGAAACAGTTCTGGAAACCCCCATCACCCATATTTGAAATTCTGAAAAATATTCCAAAGCGGTTTCAGTCTTTGGATCCAAAGTTTTGAAGCTTTTAAGGATTCATTTCTTTTTATTCTCCTTTGGACCCCAGACCAATGCAAAGCAAGCCTAACTAAGGAAAAAAATGTAAACCCAGCTAAGAGACAAAACGCAAAAATGTGAAGAATCTATCTTTCCGATTAGGATTCGCCAGGATAAGTCATTCAAATAAGCAATACCAATTCTTTTTCTGATTCGCCAGGATAAGTCATTCAAATAAGCAATACCTATTCTTTTTCTGATTTTTTATGATGTGGGTTTGGTTTCTTTGTTTCATTGTACATCAACCTTTGTGGGTTATTTAATGCCAAAGCCACCCTTGAAGAACATAAGTGGCACTATTTAACTCATAGCTTGGAGGATAAAGAATTTCATGCCTTTCACAAGAGTATTAGTTTCAAAGTGAACACATTAGCGTGACTAGGGTTCGAACTCGCTTATATATATATATATATATATATATATATATATATATATATATATATATAGACAAAATAGACTTTTCTATGCCTTAATAGAGAAAATATATATATATATATATATATATATATATATATATATATATATATTCTCTATTAAGGCAGAGAAAAGTCTATTTAGTTCATTTCTGTCGTACTAAATACTGAATAATTCTGTGACAATTTATATAGTTAAATGACAAGTCATAGAATTGCTTCTTAAACGGCTTAATTGTAGTTTAAGCAATCAAACCTATTGTTAAAAGTTGATGAGAAAAACTAATGTACAATTAGAAGAAAGGAAAAAATAACGATTTTTTATGATTCAATGACAACTAGATGTTATTTATATTGGGTAGGGAAAAGGTTGCAGGACAATCAATAATTTTCATTTTAGAAGGTTACTGTTATATTTTTTTTATCATAACTGGGTATTTCCAATCATTTCTTCCCCATACTTAACAAGATAGAAGATATCTGCTAGCGTTCATTTTTGGTAATTTTTTTTATAGTTTTTTTAAATAAAAATGCAAATTCAAAAAAAAAATTTTAATAAAAATATGCTTTAATAAGAAAAATTCTAATTCAATATTAACAGTTAAAAAAAAATACTTCAGACAGAATTCACACATGGTTTGTCATCATATCAGAAGGAAGTATGGTAGGCGCCTCTGGTGGTGTAATGGTTAGCAAGCTCGGCTAGCAAACCTATACGAGTGAGTTCGAGTCTCATTGGGTGCCCCTTTCATATGGCCTTGTGCCACATCTAAGCAAAAAGCTTAGTAAATTTCCAGAAGGAAGTATGGTACCCATCATTTGTTCCTTTGTTAAATGGTATATCAAACCTCTTGTATTATCGAATGTCAGAGCCATCCTTGCAGAAAAAGAGTAGCGGTACGCAATTGCTGGAGTAACATAAGTTGATTTTTACCTTTCCCAAGGGAAAATGAATATAATAGTTCGGCTAGTTTGAACTCGCTTACAACGACGTCGCTGTCCAGTATGTTATCCACAACACCACAAGAACTCTCCCCCCACCACCACCACGACTTATATAGTAATTTCAATAACCAACCCCCAGGTAGATAAACAAGCTGTATAATTTAATTGAAAAGCAAATTAAAAGAAAAATGAGCATGATCTTGGAGATTCCAATATCATGAAAGAACCTTCCTATAACGCCAAAGTCAGAATAGACATCCTCTGTGCAATGGTCATAAACTCAAACAGCCAGTGTTAATCTAACCATGGTTCAGATACGAATCTAACTCCAACCACTCCCACTTCTGAGAAGAGATAATTTTGAAAAATTATAAATCAGATAGCACATAGTTATAATATAACCACAAGGAATAAGCTTTATCTTTTTGCCCTACAAAAAATTCTGTTCTCTCTTCATACTCAAATTATGGCTTATGCTTCCTTTTCAATGTTAGAATAATTGCATTCCACCGACGAGAGCTTTCTGGATACATAACCCTCTTGAGATACAACAGTTGCTATGGCACGTTTACTTTCGTAAGTTGTTAAGGTAATTTTTTAGGGTCAAAAATTCTAATTACAGGTTTGCTTGTCAAGGTCTTCTTTAATGCTTAAAAAGCCTTATTTTGCTTCTGTTTCCATGTACATTCTACATTTTTTACGCATTTCAACAAATGGTTCAATAATCTCACTCTATCTAGGAAGATATCTGCTGTAGAAATTGATTAATCTCAAAAAGGGTTCTAATTCTTTCTTGTTTGTGGGTTTTTCCATTATCGTAATTTTGTTGGCTAGTCTTTCTGCAGAAGATATTTCTTCTCTAGACATTTGATATCCTAAATAAGATATTTTTTCACAGTCTAATTTACATTTGTCTCTATTTATTGTCATGCCTGCCTGTTTTAATCTCCGTCGGACTTTTCCCACAAAATTTAAATAAAGTAGCCTGAACTTTTATTAAACAGTCTCTCAACTTTTAATTAATTTTCACTCATATATATATATATATATATATATATATATATATATATATATATATATATATATATATAAATTTCAAGATCAGATGTGTTCTACTTGTGACGCTAAACTAAATCCGATGGTGAGGCTCTAGTTCTGGCACTTTGGAGAGAATAGAGTCACTCCCTTCGTTTCAACTACTTCCAGGTCTACACTTATCCAGAGTGGAAGCACCTGTTAGGGTCTCATCGATGGATCAGACCTGTTTGAAAATCATTCGTATTAAACAGAAATACTTGAAATTCTATAACTGTGTAAGTAAATTATTATTACCTCAACTACTATAAAATTGGAATAGTTAACAGAAACAATACAATTCCTTGCAAATTAATAGTACTAGAAATACTTGAAACTCTATAAACTGTGAGCAATTTGTATTAAGTCCTGTTACTTGAAGCTATAATTGTTTACATTGGATAAGTGTATAGATACTGGAAATCATATGATTTCTTGGGAAAAAATTCAGAATTAATAAATAACTCAGTGATTGTTGATATGCCTAAACCAACCAACCAACCAATCAAAATTAACATCAAGTTCAATCTTATTTAACCCATTCTTGATTCCGATTGGCTGGATTTTCTTGCTTCAAGGAAAAGCAACCCCAGTGTCACTAACAGTATGTATATATATGTATAAAATGTTTCTAAGCTAATGATAATTTCCGTGGCATTATGGGTAAAGTGCTGGAGTCTTGCTACGAAGTTAGCGAGTTCGAACTCAAGTCATACTATAACATTTTCTTTCGAACTTAGGAAAGGTATGAATCCCCTAATAGACCACAGCTATGACTTGAATAGTATTACTGCTGTTCTTCAATAAAAATGATTTTGGCATTAAATAACCCACGAAAGTTGATATGCCATTAAATAAAAAAAATCAAACCGAATTTCCATATCAGCAATGTTGGTCTGGGAGTTGAAACAATATCAGACAGGAATATTTAAAGTTCTATAACTGTATGTAAGTAACTAGTAGCAGCCGTTATAATTGTAGTTCTTTTACGCTTTATAGCAGTAATATATAATCTATTCACTTCAATGAAAAACCATCAGTTAAAATTGGTGTGAAAAACTCTCAAGTGATAATGTATTTAACGTATAGCTTTAATAGCCACTAAGTTGTAAGAATTGAGAAGACTTTCATTATCTCAAATGAATGATTTATCAACTTTCACATAATGGCTTATCATCTAGGAAACTTTTGGCCAATATTATTTTAAATAAGTAAATAGGACAAGAATGGTGGAAAATTGAAGCAAAAACCAAAATATAAATATACTTGGTAAAAGATGCCACTCTTTTCTATAATCCTCAATTAATTTTTTTTTTTTCTCTTCAATGTCTGATTCCAACTTGATCTACTTCCGTATTCAAAACTGTCACTATAAGATTTTGGATTATCATTATCATCAGTGAGTTCATCAGATAATCCTGATAAAAAAAAAAAAAAATTAAAAAACAGACTTCATAGTAACTCCCTGCATCCTTAACAAGTATGGAGTAAACAAAGTAGATCTACTACTCATAAAATGCTGGTGCATTTTAGTGGTCTCATCAATTGTAAAATTAATAAATAAAGCAAAAAAACATTCAAATTTCACTCCAGAATATAGATAAGATATCTATCTCTGTATTCCTTTAAAGAAAGACTGTGAATTGTAACTATATTTAGTCTTCTATTAATACTATTTGGTGAGCTTAAAATGTGATGCTGAAAGTCTATGAAAATTGTGTTCAGTACAAAATATCAGGTTTATCATATATATAGTAAAATAGCCTTCAGCTTTCATGTTAGTTTTTATTCAGTAGCATTCAGTTCAGTATATTAGTCTTATAAGAATATAGTGCTCATCAGAAATATTAGGGTCAGTTTATAGTGAAATAGCACACGGCCTGCAATATTGAATGTATAGCTTCAAATAGCTATTTCTGATCAGTTACACATAATCCTTTTTTAATTAGGAGGCTCAAAGAAAATAATGATCATCACTGAAAAGTTTAAATTTTTGAGAAGGCTGTTTGCAATTTAATGCACACTAATGTCCTTGGGAAAGGCATGAATCCATTTCTTTCACCCTTTAGTTATGGCTAAAAAGTAGGTTAGACTGACAAGGACAACCACTCAAGAAGAACTCTGAATTTATAGCCTCTACCGACATAGCCAAGTAACTTGCCCCAGTGGAGTGGCAAAACCTAGAGCTGAAGACCTAAGAAGAAAACATGAGATCGTGTTCAGCCTCATTCTGGCAACTCCTGCAGCAGTACTAAATGTAATTTTGTAAAAGCCCAACATTGGACAAAGTTGGTGTCATTAAGAGGGGTCAACTGCTGATCTTTCATGAGTTGGCCAGGACTACATTAAGATTCAGTACAGTACAGAGTCTCAAGAGACTGATACCATAATCACCCAGATCAATAAGAAGCAGTGTAATTATTCAAAAAATGGGAGGAAACGGGGAGTAAAACACCATCAACTTATAATCTTAAATTAAACAAAGGAATTGAATTTTTCAAAAACTGATTTGTGTCAATGAAAGATGGGGGTGTTTAAATTTCAAGAGCAGGCCCAGTGACCTCCTTCCATTTAAAAGATATCAGGTGTTCAATGCCTTTAATTTGAAATAATCATTGCTATAATTATTTTAATGAGAAACAAATTGTATTAGTACAAATAGTAGAAGTAGTATTAGCAGTTGTAGTCAGAATAAAATCAATAAATTGAATTGGTAAATATCATTATTTTTTTTCTCATGAAGGGGAAGATGAAAGTTTGCAAACTGTAAATTGTCCATTCCAATTATTGGGGGGGGGAGGGGATTTCATTTGGAGAAAAATGGACATGAAAATATTCAAATTTTTATTTTTATTCTTAATGTTTCTTTTTTTCCTCTTTCTTAAATTGTCACATTTTAGTTTCACTTGATATCCACTGCCTTATCATGACCAATCTACCATCAAAGCTTTGAAAAAAAAATTCTTACACAGAAAGATCTCTCCATCTATCCCACCACTACAAAAATTTTTTTTTGTTTTTGCATTCCAAACACCCAGCACTTTTAAAAGAATGGGGCAATAAAATACAGTTGAATATTCAAGATTTTTTTAAAGTATTTTGTGTGTGTGTGTGTGTTTTGTTATATGATGTATTCTCTTTCAATAAGGTTTGGTACATAGCAAGAGGTGTATATATAAAATGGAGTGGAGTCTCTTAAAATTGTGTATTTTCTCCATTAAGTTTTTCATTTTAATGACTTCACATATATTTCAAGAATGTATTAGACACAAATGCTGAATGAAGGATTTATATATCATTATTTTTCCACTGGATATTTCTGAGCTGATGATATCTTTTAATCATTTTTCTCATTCTGAATTTAATCTAGAAAAAAAAAAAAGATGAAAAAAGGATCACAAATTGTAAAAAAAATTCAAACTTTTTTTTTCTGAGCATACAATTTTTTTTTAAAATATCCAATGTCATGTTATATTTGTTTTTACACATTTTCAAGAGGGAAGTTTTTTTTCTCTCAATAAAGGATGAAAATATACATATATTTTCATTTCATTTTTGTTTTATAACACTGGCTGGTATCAAGGTAAGCTTTATCTGACTGGCTTTATTAAAACGAGAAAAAAATGTGTGTATATAAATGTTCAAAGCAACTATATATAAAATAAATAAATGAAAAGTCAAAAGGAAACTAAATATATATTCTTTTAAGTAAATAAAATTGAAATAAAAACAGAAATTCTTCTCACTGAGACTTCTCCATTGGCTATTTAAAATGTAAAATTGTTTGGCCAGTTCATTCTTTTATCAAACTTACAGTAAAATCAATTTTTTGAAGAAAAAAAAAAAATCTAAACACACATAAGATTTCCCAACCAACTTGTGGTACAAGAATTTAAAGAAATACAACTAAATTAAAGTGAACATGATAATTAATAGCAAACTTATAACCAGGGCAGGAAACATTTAAAAACAAAATTAAATAAATAAATTTAAATTTATATTTACAATATTGCTCCTAAAGTACAACTACCAATTCTAATATTAAAATGTTAATTCTCTTCTAAACTAAAGATCCCAGCATTTTATTATTTATAGTAAAGCTTTATTCACTTAATATGGATGTGATTAAGGATTATTTTTTAATAAACTCTCCAGTATTGAAACTGTCACCAAAAATAGATGTAGCAGTTAAAAAGTAAGTACACTCCAGCAAAAGAAGTTACTAGATAACAATATTTAGTTTGGCCACTTTTTATTTTAAAAAGTTACGATTTGACAATGACCATATATTGATGAATGCTTTTCCACTCTGACAGTACACAGTTCTTCAATTCTGTCTTTGAAAATGGTAGCTGTTTTTATGCTTGGTTTAGAAGAAAATTAACTTTTTACAAAAGAATTGGTAGGGTGTGATTATTCATGATCTATATAGTACAGAGTTTGGCAGAATGATCTCCCAGATTTAAAATTGGTACCTTAAATGTGATAGAAGCAGTAAGCAAGGGGAGTTATGTGATTGAGCTGCAGCAGCACCCATCCCATTTCATTTGCTATCAGAGTGTAGAATGGTGAGCATCATGCATCTGTGATAGAGTTACTACTTTTAAATAGAATTCTATCATTGCAATATGGTGAAATCATATGGCTGGCTCACTCAATAGATCCCCCTATGATTATTTCCCCTGTGCTGTAGAAATTAGGGGTGTATAGCTTATGAGGCTAAGCATTTCGATGATATAATCTTCAAAAAGAAAATAAAAATAGTAAGTATTGTTCTTATAAGAAATTAGAATTTTTAATAAGTTGCCTTCTCCAAAAACCTGAGGGATCATTCTGCTAGAACTAATATTTCAGCTAAAACAATGACTTAACAAGGCCTCTTCTTTGTACTCATTAGTTTTTGGTTGTTTTTTTTCCCCCCTCAAAATTTATGTCTAATGCCACCTTCCACTTGATATAAGAAAAAAAAACCCAACTATTATACATTCATTTCAATTGTAGTCTTCATCGTAGTTGTTCAAGTCATTTTTCAGTTTTTGTATTCTTGGTCATGTTCATAATATTCTCAAAATTTCAAACCTTTTATTCAATTCATTGGGTAGCATAGTCTTATTCCGCTCTCCCTGCTAAAAGAAAATTTCACATGAGAATTCTTCCTTACAACATCACTTGTTTATTTCCTTGATCTAGAATTACACTGCCTAATTTATAGATTTACCACATAACTACCAGTTATATTTGATCAATGCTTATATCCACCAGACTATTGAAGCCTTAAACTTAATGTATTTTTTGCCTGATTGAAACTCCTTATATGATGTTTCGTTCTATACAAAGAAAGATAACGGAATATAACATGTCTATTCTTGACAGAAAGAATTCAAAATCTTACGAATGTTAATGAATATATCAGGTACCAAAAGTTGTTCTGAGAATGAAACTGTTGAAATGCCAGGACTATGAGCTGAGGTGAGGCTCTGAGTTTAAATAAAACAAACTATTATAATTCCTCATCTTGGAAATAACAGAAAAGTGACAAAAACAACAAAGATGAAGACAACTGCTAAAAAAGAAGGAAAAAAAAAAAAAAAAAAAAAAAAAATGACTGGAAATTTTCACTTGGAAAATTCATACAGAATAAACGAAAATATTATGCAAAATAAGAAATATATATCATTTTCTCTTGAGCTTAACATGGAACTTTTAACAAAAAAAAAAAAAAAAGAAAAGAAAAAGAGAGACTAGTACTGATAATAGACCAACTGTTACCAATACCTTAATTATGTAATGCTTTTTTTTTAATTATATTTCCAAATGCTCTCTCACCACTTTGGATATTTTTCAGCCAATATTTTATTCTTTATTACAAAAAAGAAAAAAACCACAGATTCAACTGACCAGCCAGTTGTTTTTAGCATTAAAAAAAAAAAAAAAAAAAAAAAAAAGGTAAGTCAAAAACTTTTTTTAATATTTATATTTTCTCTGAAAGATCTTTTAGGAAAGAAAAAAATTGAAGAAAAGTTCAATTCATTTTCTTTAAAGTTTTTTGGTTTTTTTTTTTAGATTTCTGGCCAAACACATTTCAATGAAATGAAGAAATTATTTTTCATCATTCAGAACTTTCCAGGTGTCCTTGACACAAAATGTCTAACTCCAAAAATGTGTTCCAATTCATCCTTTTTAATTTTTTTTTTTTCAATCATTGTTCTTTTTGTTTTGTAAAAAGAGAAAAACCATAGACACCTCCGGCTCAGTTTTTCCAGAGTCAAATTCTTTAAAATAAACTATTGTTCATTTGTGAAATTTCCCAGTAAAACAGGACAGATACTTAAGAAAAGGGGGAAAAAAAAACAATGGGAAGGATTCTGCAATGTTGTAATGTTTTGTTTATTTTTGTTTTTTATGGGTCAGAGTAATTTAAAAAAAAAAAAAAAAAAAAAAAAAAAAAAAAAAAAAGAATGGAAGAGCCAAAAAATTCAAATTGGAAAAGTAAAGAAACTAATTTTAAAAACTTTTCTCTCCTTTTCAAAAGAAAGGGTTAAATGTAAGTAATTACTGTGTATATATATATATATATATATATATATTATTACTCCTACATGTAAACACACAGAAAAATACTTAAAAATTAAGAAAATTTCACCCAGATTGATCACTATTTAACCAGTCTGGTTAAATGTCTTGACAGATATTCAAATATCTCACAGAATCACTGCCATGAAATAAAGAATCTCATTTTTCAAATATTTTTTTGCATCTTAAATTTCTTGAACTTTTTCATTACACCTCATATATATATGCATACATTTAATTAGCACAGTAATACAATTTTAGAGGGAATGGAATTACATATGAGAAGTTTAGCTCAAAAGGTTTACTAATAAATGAAAAGGGGAATTATATAAGTGATAAATTGCCATAGAATGCAATTGAACCATGTAACATACTTGTAAAAAAATTTTAAGTTTTTAAAGGGTGGGATAACGAGACGTATCTGCATTCTACAGTTGAAAAAAAATCTTATTGCCAGCTAATTCCTTCTGTATTTTCTTGAGATATCTATAAAATTGCTGTCTGTCTTTGTTGCTAAAACAACAGCTACTTCCTATCGGAAACAAGTAACCTGCAATAAAACTTAAGCGTAGCACTTATTTTTTGATAGCTAATTTGTTTCATCAAATGCTTATTGAATAAAAAGACAGACTGACAAAGGTTTATTAATATAATAAGATTGAAAATTTATAACTTTTTCTTTAATTCATTTTGAATCTTGTTAAATCAATTCTTTTTTTAGTTGACAGATTTTACAATTATTCTCGGCTGCAATGGCATTCTAATCAAAAAACCAACATTTCTTTCATAGTGAACCAAACTACCAGCTTAAATTAGTAAACTTTTTTTTTTCACAAAGATATATTTACCTACAAAAATGAGTTACTTCAAAAATCCGAATCTTCAATTTTTCCATTCATTTGTTTTGGAGGGTGGGACAGGGTGTGGTATAGCAAGGTTATATTTAATTTTCTTATTACTGATTAATCAAATTTCAAAAATTAACAATTTCAGTCAAGATGTTATTCATTATTTTAATTCATGCAATTACTATGCATGTATTCAATAGAATTTCGACAGGTAAAGATAGTAAATTTTATAATCGAAAATTCTTCAGTTTCCGTAATGGTGTCAGATTTTTATATGTCCATACACATAGTTGTGCAAATCAGATAATGTTATTGGTATACAATGTACAAATTGGCTAAGTAAGACACTGAGCCAAAATGCATGTCAAAGACTGTTCCACTAACCTTCCGAATGGGAATACCTGCCCATCTTACAGAAGTAAAGAAAAAAAAAAAAAAAAAAAAAAAAGTGCATTTTTTAATCCTGATTTCTTTTTTTTTTTTAAACCTGGGCTTGAACTCAGACCTCTGGTTCCAGTGGGAAATAACATTTATCTCAACCACTAATAAGGTCCTTTTTGATGTGATGTAGTTTGACATGAGGTAATGTCACTTGGAACAGCAAGAAGAAGCCATTTGTTTTTGTTAGTTTTGTTGAAGACAAAACAAGGGAAATACTTAATTTCTTGCATTCTCCGTAGATCCTGTCCCATGCTGGTAAACGGCAAGAATTGGAAAAAAAAAAAAAAAAAAAAAAAAAAATTATATATATCTTTGTAGATATATTAACAACAAATAATGTCAATTTTTCTTGTTAAACTAATTGTACACACATATATATATATGTATGTATCTATATATATTTCCAGTTCACTGACCAAACCTTTTATTTTTTGTAGCAGAAGGGATGGGAAGTTTTGAGCAAAGTCCAATCTGGTATTTGTTTTTTTGTTTGCTTTTTTTTTTTTTTTTTTTTTTTAATTTTTTTAAAGTAGATAAAGATATATTAAAAATCTGTCATTTTGTTTTATATATAAATGAGAAAATTTTTTTTCGCATATTGATGCCAACATTAAGGTTTCCTGCCCCAGTGGTCCATTTTTTTCTCTCTCGACTTGGGGATATTAAAAAAAAAAATGACCATCATTTACAAATGGAGAGAATATTCACTTGGTTGAAAAAAAAAAAAAAAAGAAAAAAAAATCTTTCCACATCCAAACTACTTTTAAGAAACTGAATAAAAAAAAAACCCAAGCAATAATAACATTTATTTTTTTCGATTTTTAACATTTCCCATTTATGGTAAATTTGCAGAAAAATGCTCCAGAAAAATTAATCTTATGGACTGTCCATATCTGGTGACACAGAGCAATAACTTTCAGTTATATATATAGGAATTTTTTTTAAATTTATCAAAAAAAACTTTAAATTAAAAAAAAAGAAAAAAAAACAAACTATTTTCTTAAAAAAAAAAAAAAATAAAATAAAAATAAAAGGTGGAGGGTGATTTAAGAAAAGGGAAAAAATTGTTTCGGCAACATGGGGAGGGGTAAGGTGAATTTTTTTTTGAAGAGTTTTTTTTCTTTCAATTTTATAGAAAAAGTATTTTTTTTTTTTTAATGAGAATGACTCAACTTGTGAAAGTTTTTTAAATTTTATATGTTAATATAAAAGCATCTAACACATTTACATATTCTCTGTCTTTTTCTCTCAAACACAAACACACACATTTACCGACATGTACATATCACTCACAAAAGCACCTGTTCCAGTGCCAAGAGAAGAAAATCTTGGATTTTTTTTTATTTTCAAAACTTTAAATTGTGTTTTTCATCTCTGAATTTCTTTCATTATTTAGCGTCTACTTTCCTACATCTTCTCTTCCTTCTAAATCATTTTTTCTCAATTTCCATTTAAAAAAAAAAAAAAAAAAAAAAAAAAAAAACTTGGGGAGAAAAAAAATTAAGCAGCAGCAGCAGTAATCACCTCCTCTTTTTCTCCTCCTCCAAACTGTTTGGCCCTCTTCATCACAAAGGAAAAAAAAAGTCTTCACAATGTGTAAGTAAAATTGTGGTGGTATTGGTTATAGTAATAGTAGTGGTGGTGGTGGTGGTGGTGGTGATTATTTATAGGGTCCGGTGTAGTGGGGGTTTGGGTATTGGAGAGGAAAGGCATTGGTTCCACTTTTTTCTTTTTTTTTTTTTCTTTTTTTTAAATTTATCCTTATTTTTTATTGCATTTTTTCTTTTATAAAAGACGAGACCACCAGTGAGTTAAATACTATTCAATCACATTACAGAAGTACACAAAATTAACGATAAAAAAGATTTTTTTTAAAAAAATTGAGCACATAAGATATTTAAATTGTTATTTTTTTTGGTTATTTTATTTTTTATTTTTTAACTAGTAAAAAAAATATATATATAAATAAAAAATAAAGATCTGATAATGCAGTAAAACAAAACTACAAAAAAAAAAAAAAAAAAAAAAAAGAAGGGGGGGGTCTGGAAGAAATTTGAAAAAAAAAAATAAAAAAATAAAAATAAAGAAAAAAAAAAAATAAAAATAAAATAAAGGCTATAGATAACCTGATTAAATTTACAAATACAACTGATCGAGGTTTTATTGATTTATAAATGCTGTTGAGATTGTCTGCAGAAAAAAAAAAAAAAAAAGTATTATATGCATACATGTATATTTATATACACCCACCAGTATATGCAGAAAAGACTGCATACTCATCGAATAGGTATAATAAAATGCTGAGACAGAGACTGGAACGCCAACTTCATAGCAAATGCCAACAGCATTCACTCATCACATCCAGTCAGATTCTCAACTCCTCTATAAAACCTGTCTGCATCGTTACTATAGCAACAACAATGCTTGATCAAAGAGTTAAAATTTTCAAGCAAATTATTTTTTTCTTTTTTTTTTTTTTTTAAAGCATTTATAAAATAAGCCCCCAATTTTTAAAAAAACTAAACATTTAAGAATTAACCATATCAGGGGAAAAAAAAAAAATTAAATCTATATAAAAAAAAAAAATGTATAAATAAATAAAAGAAAGAAGTTTGATTATTGATCGATCAAATGAATGAATGAATGATTGGCTGAGTTATGGTGATTGATATATTATTTATTCAATTTCTTCCGTTCTTTTCTTCTCTCTCTCTCTCTATTCATGTCTCAGTTTCTTACAGATGGGAAGCAGGGTGTAACAAAGGTAGGTGGAGGTGTTGGTATGGTTGGTGGGGAGGAATAGACGTCAGCCACAGTAGATGTTGGTGTGCCAAAACCTACTAAAGTGGTTCTAAAAACCACTTGTGAATGTTTACGTTGAAGAATGGTAGAAAGCAGCCAAGCTAGCAGTTAGGAAGGAATTAGCAACAGCTTTAGAAGCAATGACTGACTTTTCCATGAGAGGGTTGTTGCACCAAGATTTGCACACAGGAAAAAAAAAAAAAATTAAATGCTGGTGCTATTTGGAATGAGCAAAGGAATTCTGAAACTTTGGAAGAGACGTTTTAAAAGTTAAAAAAAAAAAAAAGAAAAAAAAAAGGAATTTTCTTTAAAATCTAAAATAAAAAGTAAAGCCTTAAATTTAGAAAAAGCTATTTTAAGAATATATCTGTATATATTGCATGTGTGTGTGTATATGAGTGTCTGTATATATGTGGATATTTTGATTTGTATGTGTGCATGGTTGAATAGAAGTGTTTACAAGTAATATTCATATTTAGATGTGTGTGTGTGTGTGTATATATATATATATATATATATATATACTTACACACAGACACACACCTCTTATATCAATGTGTGTGAGGGTATTTATGCATGAGCTAGTGATGCAGACACGTGTATGTCTGTGTGTGTGTGTGTATATATATATATATATATATATACGAGAAGATATTTAATAAATAAAAAAAACTCGGCTAATAACTTAACAGAATAGAAATCTTAATTAACATTTTGCTAACAAAACTAAAATTACATATGAATCTTTCCTGTCTAAGTAAATACAATTAGAAAGTATTTTATTCTTCATAAATTTCAGGACCAAAATAATTATAAAAAAAAAAATAGGGAGAGAAAAAATACATTTTATTCAATGAAATATTAAAGAAAATAAATATATCACGGCTTCAAATTCCTTCGTTTCCATAGAATACAGTTAAGAAAAAAAATTTCTTATACTTAAAAAAAAAAAAAAAAAAAAAAAAAAAAAAAAAAAAGAAAGAGAGAAAGAATTTTTTTTCTAATAATTTACAACAATTATCAACGATACACTGGCTTTGTCCATTTACCATTAGAATAAATTTTTGTCCCAGTTTGTCAACAGAAACAGAGAGAGAGAGAGACAATATTTGTTTAAAAATACGAATGTTTTATCCGTGGGATTATTATTAGTTTGCAGTAACATTTTCTGGTCATAAGTTGTATTTTGCCAAATTTGGGTCTAAATTTTCATTTTTATCAACAAGGATAATTCAGTTTTGTTGTTAATATTTTTCTAGATTTTTATTTTCATAAATGACTGGGAAAGAAAGCAAATGGAACTTAATCTTATTTTTTTTCTTTTAAAGATATTTATTTTCTCCAAGAAAATAAAATTGAGGAAAAAAATAAAAATTAAAATTAAAAAACTGTCCATTTTTAGCAAAATCTGATATTTTTTAAAAATGTTACTGGACCATTTTAATAATATATACGTTTTTTTTTTTTACAATTTTATTGTTTGTTCGTTATTCATTTTTTTACTTCTTGTTCGTTTGATTTTCGCTTGTCTCAACTTGTTCAAGCGCTTGTCTCGAGCGCCGGTTGAAGTTTCGGTTGCAAAGTGGCAGCTTGCAGATTTGCCTGCATGCTTGGAGGCATTGTTGGCTGCAGGGTGGGCTGCAGTGTGGTCTGCATGCCATTTTGCATGGTCTGAATGGGCTGCATTGCCTGGATAACCTGGACTGGCTGTCGTTGGGGTTGGGTCTTGCTCGGAGTCGGTTGTGGGGGATGATATGGTGGGGGTGGGTAATCATCAAAAATGTAGGTAGTGTGGGTCCGGTGCTCTTTCGCAAGAGTGGCATGAGCTCGCAAGCTATGATGGCGTTCCCCAGCAGAGGCCGCTTGGGCAGTAATGCTCTCGTAGCTTCTCCGTTCCGGGATCACCTCATAGTAGTTCTCCGAACTCGACTGCGAGTAGTCAGCCTGCTCGCGGTCGGAGAGCGAAGGATTCACGTAGAAGATGTCCTGGGTCATCGTTGCCTGGCTCGAAGTAACCGAACCACTTGTCTTGCGCCGGACTGCCACACACCAGAGAGAGAAAAAGAGTACAGCCAGAATCAGGGTGACTCCAACCACTACTCCCAGAACAACAGACACATAGAAGTAAGGTTCAGTTTCAGGTTTGGGGGGGATGTAAGTCTTGGAAAGAGCATCCTCCTCACAAGTGCCATAGAAACCGGTAATGTTGAAGAAGTAATTTAGATTGAATGGTTTGTTAGAGGCGCAACGACTTACGGAGAAGTACCATGTTCTGGCCCCTCTCGACCGAAATGTCCGCTCCCCTATGCACACATAGTATGACTCTCCCGTTTCGTTTGAAATTTTACAGCCGACAGAGTTATTACCAGTGTACAAAGGAATAATCTGATTGTTGTCTGGTGGCAGTATCTGTTCCCTTTCGATGCAGGACATGTTATCGTTTAGAGAGTTCAATTGGTCGTCATAGTAGATTAACAAATTGGCACAGCATTCGCTTACTGGGTACCAGAGCTGATACTGGATTTTTGCCATGTCCCTGTGAAATGTCTTCTGGATGAGATACCCATACCATGGTAGCCGCGTGAATATGCGACCCTTCACGATACACGGAGGTTGTTGTGCTTTTGCCAGCCCAAGAACAGAGACAATCAGCACAAGCAGATCAAGTTGAAGAGGCCAAGATAACGAGAAGCCAACGATTGAAGTTTTTTTGTCAGCCATTACTGATTAGTGATCAATAAGTTAATAAAATTTTTAAAATATAAAAAAAAATAAAAAAATAAAAAAATAGGACTGGGTAGTTTGCAAAGTTGGATTTGATGTTAAAAAATAACTTTTTTAAAAAACCAAGCTTTCAATTGAAATTGATACAGATAAAAAAAGATAAAGAGCCAAGTTATGATTTTAACTTGAATGATAAGTGATATGCTCGATGACAAGAATAAGCAATGAGGGATGCTGAAGAGTTGAGAAAGTGATGTAGGAAGTGCAGATTACTGTTGAATTAAGCCAAGTTGAACTCAAGGTTAAATTTTAAGAGTGCCTAGTGGGGGATGGAGGAAAAGTATAAAATTGGCTTACACTGCTGTTTTTCCTAATTTGAAATCTGTTTTCCTTTTGTCTGATTTAAGTTATATAATATACAGAAATATTTCTTCAACTCCTAAAAAATAATCTTTTTAGGACTTTAAAAAATAACACAATGCAGAAAGCGGCCGTTTTCTTGTTGACCCTGAAATTATAATCAGAAGTAATGACAGATATATACGTATATATAGATACTTGACAGATATTTGTTTTTACAAACTTTCACTCTTGCTAAGAAATTATAGTAACACAAGAAGCCGGAACAAAAAAAAAAAAAAATACTAATTTAAAAAAAAAAAAAAAAGAAAAAAAAAAGCAAACAAAAATAATCAGATTCAAGTGATGAAAAAGTGTCAAATAAGGATTTTTTCCCCACTTTCGTTTGCAGTTGTAAAAATTGTCTCCTTTCCAGTGATGTATTTCAGATTATGATTCTACACTGATGCAAAAAGAGTAGATCACAAGATTTATGCATTCGTTTTATGAGCTTTCTTTTCTACACAACAGAGATGGTTTTCTCTCACGATGCCAGTGGCAGTTGTCTTTGGCTCTTGACCAAGTATTCCAATGGCAGGTATGGGGTACTCCTTCTCTGTACAAAACTCCCCAATTCAGTTACTATACAGACAAGCTGAGGGGAAAGTGGAGCAGGAAGAAATAAGATTACGGATAAGGATGCCGATGTAATACAGACAAGGCAGCATCCAAACCTGGAAAAAAAAAAAAAAAAAATTAAATAAGACAAAATTCAAAAAGGAATATTACTTCTACAAAATATATTAATATGGAAAAAGTTTTTAACAAAATTTTCAAAAACACTAAGAAAAATTTTAAAAATAGGATTTTTTTTTTTTTTTTTTTCATCCTTCACACAAAAAAGAAAGTCTTAAAAGATTTCAAGAAGTTTTTGTTTTTTTTAAACTTTTTAATAAAAACCTTGAAATATGGTATCAAGCAAGTTTTCAAGCCTTAACAATACTTGTATTGGCCCTCCAACATAAACAAGATGTGACACAAGGCCAGTTTTTAAGCAGTTCTGAATTTAGAGTATTCCTTGTTTTGAATTCAAAGTTTCCCTTCTGCTAGACTGGTTGCTTTACCAAGGTTAAAAAACCTAGACTGCCCTACTCTTTACCCCTAGCTGGATGGAGAAAAGTTTGCTGCATACATTACCCAAGTGTATTAGTAATATGTGAAATGCGAACAGCCTCATCCAAGATTTAAACTTCAACTGCTAAGAAAGAATATTTCCTATGACATTAACTGATTAACTGTTACACTGGTAAAGTAAGTAAATAAGTTAAAAAAAAATAATTTTATAGTAATTTTATATATATATATATATATATATATATATATATATATATATATATATAAATTGGCCTAATATATATATATATAAATTGGCCTAATGAGTGGAGTGTTCACCAATGGTCCAGGAGAGCAGGTTTCAAAGACTCAACAAATGGTACTTGATACCACCTTGCTTAGCCCTTAGCACTATAAGGTTGGGATCAAGGGTAAAGTGGCGCAATCCAGGGATTGGAGTAGCACCCTCTTCTAAACCTCAGTGCAGTAGCTATTGAAAAGGGAGCCTTCAGGTCACCCTTGACAAAGGTCGGCAACTTTACTTTATCTTTAAAAACATTTCTATAGAAAAAAAAAATGAAATAGAATAAAAATTTTCATTATGAAGAATTAATGAAAGAGTGACAACATGAATGGAGAAGCACCCTCCCCTACAACTCAGTGTAGAAGCTATTGAAAAGGGAGCCTTCAAGTCACCCTCAACTAAGGGCACCAACTTTACTTTATTTATAGTTAATAATTTTCTCTCCCTCATTGAATTCATGCCTTTATTCAATATTTTTTTTTACTCATTTCCTTCATTGGGTCTAAAGGTTTTGCCATCGTATAAAATAAATGGAAAGGAAAGAGAATTCAAAAACTGATACATCTTGATACAAGAATTGAATGTCATTTGTCAACCAAACAGGAAAAACAAACGGTCTTAAAAAAAAAAATAAAATAGCAAAAGAAATTTGGTTAGGGGGACAGGGTGACCTGAATTTTGTAGGTTTTTCTAAATTTTCATTGGAAATTTCTCATTATTATTATTATCAAGATGCAGATCTAACATTTTTTAAAATGGAGGTCTGCTGAAATAAATATCTTTACAAAAAATGAGTAATATTAAAAGGTTTTTCTTTTATAGGGTATATGGTGTATGTGTGTGTGGTATGGTGATTGCCACTTTTTCACAGAAGAAGGTCATTTCTACAATGTTTGGTTGTCCTATTGCACAAAAAACATGCAAGATCCTGGCCTTTCACTCATGCACACACGTTTTTCCCATGGTTGTCTGTTATCATGGGACCACATATGACTCAAGAGACCAGCTCTACCACATACACTACATATATGATCAGGCCTGAATGTAAGAAATGTATCCAGGATGTCTGACCTCTGCCATTTCCGTAGAACCTAGTTCAGGATGAAGTGCTCGAGTCCCATTGGCTCAAACCTGCTACAGCAATCACATAAACAAGTCTCCTTATATATATATTTCACATGCAAAGAATGAATGATTGTTTGAAATAGCATATCAGCTAGTTTAGAGTTATTTTATGTGATCCTATTTACCAACCCCTCCGCTCGGGCAGGATATGACACAAGGTCAATTTTTAAGCGAAGTTCAACAGGTTTGAATTCAGAGTTTTCCTTCTCCTAGACTAGCTGCCTCACCAAGGCTGAAGAACCTAGTCTGTCCTACTATTTACCCATAGCTGGAGGGAGAATAATAGGATTCATACCTTTCCCAAGGGTATTAGTGCTGTGTGAAATGCAATCAGTCTCGTCTGGTTTTTGAACTCGTGTCGCCATGTACAATTCCTACGACGATAACCATTACTCCACGTGCACCTTTTATGTGATGAGGTTAGGGAATCATGTTCATAGTTATGCTTTTTTGTGTTGTTTCTTGAGTTTTTAACAGGGCTTTTGGTTTGTTTTTATTTTAAGTAATATAGAATATGAATAATTCTTAAACAGATCTGACACAGATGGGACCCTAACAGAGTGGAATATGGATTAATGGCAGTGAAGAAGTACTTCTGACTCCCTAGATAACAAGGAACTCAATCTAGAAATAGTCTCTAACAAAAACCAAGCTGTAGGAAGCTGTGATGCTGCAACAATTTAAATTTCTATATTCTAAAAGAAAGAAAAAATTATTTCAAACAAAAATAATTTTTTCTTTTAACTGAATATTACTCATTACTTGTTTTTTTCTTGTGAAAGCTGTAAATGAAACCAGTGATAACGCAGATAAAGTAATTTGTTGCTGAAAACTTGATTATTGTTCACTTTACTCAGAGAGCATCTCCTTATAATTGTGAAAGCTGGAACATTAGGTAAGTTTGTAGAGTTTCATTGGTTGGTTTGGTATAATAGCATACAAACCTTTGTTGGTTATTCAATGCCAATTCCATTTTTATACAAATAAACATTTCTATTTTAAGCAATTCAGTTTAGTCAAACAGTTCTCATTCAAACAATTCAATTCAGCATAAGTATAGTTTTTGTTTACAAACAGTTAAGTGTCAAAACAGTTATATTTCAAGCAATTCAGTTTAGCATAAGTACACAGTTTAGTTCTATTTGACCCATAGATAGGATCCTATCAAGTGTTACCACTCCAGGCCAGAGTGGACCTGAGAGCAATGGCAATGAAGGGGTACTCCACATTCCCCACAGTTCCAACATTATTGAAACCTTATCAGATTGTCTAGTGTCATATCCCTGGGACACTGGTTGAGGGGTAGGGGTCTTTACTCTCTGCAGAGAAGCAGTTGCTTTAGTCTACTGGGCAAGAGTTTCAGTGTCTATCAAAGATATAAAATCATTTATTTAAAAAATAAGAAAAAAGGGTAGGCAAATATTGGTTCAAGTTGGTAAAGAATTCTATGGAAACAAGAGATGGTGTTGACCACCAGAAAAGAATGCTGATGAAATTAGACAGACTAAACATTTTCTTTTTCCAAATGATGAGAGAAATCTGCTTGTCAACATATTGAGGGTGGGGGACAAAAAGAGATGTTAAAATTTGGCAAGGGGTGATGTCATTATTTTCCAACTCCAAGAGATTTCTTTCAACAACCCAAGTTTTAAAATCAAATTTGGTTTTCCCTTTCACATTGTGTTGTAGAAGTGTGGGAAAAGAAAAGCTTTTAGCTACAAGGTAATAAGAACTATAAATCTGCTTTTATATTAAACACATGTGTGCATTTATATATTATATCATATATATATATATATATATATAACACACACTTGTATATATTTACCTCCCCCTCAACACAAGAAGGATGCAGCACAAAGTTAATTTTTACATTGAGGTTTTAATCAGTTTTCCTTCTCCAAGACTGGTTGACATATCAAGGCTACTAAGAACCCTGTCTGCTCCACAACTTTATACATAGCTCGGCAGAGAATAATTGGATTTCTACCTTTCCTAAGTTATCAGCTCTGTGTGAAATACAAACAACCTCTTCCAGGGTTTGAACTCAGGTCACTGTGTCCATTTCCTATGATGATTTCCATTACACCATGAGCATCTCATACATATGTATGTATATAAAATGAAATCATAATGATAGCAAGAGAATCACGGAATCTGTGCTACCGGCTCATTGGCCTAGTGGGTAGAGTGTTCGCCAATCATGCGGGAGACCGGGGTTCAATCCCGGGTTGAGTCATGCCAAAGACTTTAAAAATGGTACTCGATACCCTCTTGCTTAACACTCAGCAATATAAGGTATGTATCAAGGATAAAATGGAGCAATCCAGGGAAAAGAGTAGTGGCCTCCCCTACACCTTGGTATAGTAGCTATTGATAAGAGTCTTCTGGTCACCCTCGACTATGGTTGCTAACTTTACTTTTTACTTATATCTATTGTCTAACACCCTTTGCAGCTCCTCTCGCCTGTACCTAGTGCCCATACAGAAGATAAGTTTTTTGTCAGTTGGCAAACACTGGTGTGCCAATGAACGGAAACCAACAGAAAAACATCCCTTGTGAATCTATATGATACCCATTGATCATGCAGTTCAACAATTTAAAATTATATTGGTTGTTTTGATATTAGCAAGACTGCAGAAACATGCACTGAAATTTACAATCACTTATATGAATATATACATATCTATAAACACACACAAATATATAAATAAATTTCATTTTACAAAAACATTGAACAACCAAAATAGATATTATGTATTATTCATTTGCAAACACAATCAAAAATAAGAATATGTAGCAGGTCAAAATAAGTATTTCTCATTTAACCAGGAGTGTGTGTGTGTATATATATATATATATATATATATATATAAACACACACACATTTTTGGGGATATCTGAAACCAAAAAATATCATAAAATGTTAAAAAATATGGAAACTTATGTGACATGCACATATTACATAAATGTGCATGATTGACTAGAACAGACACTTTGTTTCTGGCCATTTTATCACAGATCCATTCAAGTCTTTGTATGAATCATTTGAATTCTGGATGGAATGAATTCGAGAAGGCACCATATTTTTCTCCACAAGTACCTTCTTGAATTCATTCCATCCAGAAACTGGACAACCACTTTGAAGACTAAATTTGTTTAGATCAAGACAAAATAGGCAGGAATGAAGTGTCTGTCCGATTTAATCAAACATATTTAAAAGAGAAAAAATGCTGCCTATATATATATATATATATATATATATAAAAAATATTAAACTTTAAGAGGATTTTTTTTTATACTTGTTCCCCTAAAAATAATAAAATCTTGGTCTAGAAGGAAATTAACTTTAAAAAAAATGGTAGAAGGGGTACATATTTATGGAAGATGCCATTTCAATCTACTAAAGATTAAAAACATGTAATACCAATAGCTTACAATAAGTTCTCACATACAGATACAATACAAACCCATTCAAAGTAATATGTGTAATAAGATAGTTTGATATTTTATATGCAAAGTGTCGCTTTTTTGCACTATTTAGTAACAAGTATCTTGAAGATATCTAATTGTTGGGATTTTCTTTTCTTCTTGTAAATAGCTCTGAAAATAGTGCCAAACTGAAGTTACTTTATGCATATTTTTCTGTTTTAAATGCAGTAAACTTGCATTATATTATTTTTAAGAACTTAGATCAAAGTTATCTTTAAAAACATATCTATAGACAATAAAAAAAAAAAATAAAATTTTCCTTATGAAGAATTAATAAAAGAGCGACAACATAATTTTTATCTCAAACAAAGACAAGATCAAGTTCTCAGTCATACAAACAAATAGGTAGTCTATTAAGATTAAAACAAATATTAAATTATCATTATTCTTCTGGTGGTGAAAACAAATATGAGTCAAATATTGCACTCAGGCAACCATTTGTACACAATAACTGCTCCCACCAATAAGTTAAGCCTTAATACTTTATTAAAGCAGATTATCCACAATCAAAGCTTACAATAGAGAAATAAGCAAGAATAAAATCCCTTTACATTTTGTTTTTTTAAATCAGTCTCCATCCAAGGATTATTTACTTTGGTTCACGAGCTAATATTGTCAGGATACTGTACATACTGAGCAGCACTAAAAAAATATGTTACACACTTTGACCAGTGACTGTGTTTCAAAATAAAAAATTTAAAAAAGAAAAAAAAATTTCAATCACTCCCAACAGTGAAACAAAAAAAGAAAACCTCACCATACTGTAACTTTTCATAATCACAAGTTTATAAAGTGTTTAACGGTAACATGCATTTTCTGAGGTGCCTAATAGTTGCAATCATGTCATTTAATTGCACAAGTATAAATACTTTACAAGTGAAAACCAGCAACAATCAATGAGTTCACAGTGCAGCAATTAAAACAAAATGCAATTAAATAAAAACGATTTCAAAGTTCGTCATTCCATCTAATCAGAAATACCTTAAACAGAACGATCATCAGTTTGAACACCTGTGAAGCCTCAAAATATTGTCAACTTGTCTTTTACTTGCATTATAAAACTTGAATATATCTTTATAAAGACTGTATTTATAAGAAATCAAAGAGTGTATATATTTTGCAGAGGATATCCCCCCCACACACACACACACGTGTGTGCGTGTATGTGCATAATATACAAAGAAGTCATAATACAATATCTTAGTGATTGAAGATATGAAAATCTGCATCAATGATCAAAAGTTATCATGATATGGAGGAGAGTTCTTCCTCTCATTTGTTGATTGATTTTAAGGGCATGCCAACTCATCAGGGGTCTTTTATGCCAAAAAAGTTAAGGAAAAAATTTATGGTAATTTTTTTTTTTACCTTTTTTGGTTAGCTGTTTCTCTAATTTTTTTTTTCTTCTCGGCACAGGATCTTATCAAATATGAATACTTTTTAAACAGATTTATTTGACATATAGATGGGAACGTAACAGATACAACCATCCCAGATCAGAGGGGACATGAAATATAGTGGGTATGAAGGAGAACTCCACATTATAAGGTGTTGCTTACAGTCATATTCAGAACACCTTGTTTTTTGCTTTGTTTTTTTTTTTGTTAAGTAGTCTTACTCATCAACAAGGGAAACAGTTGGTATCTTCCAAGCCCTGCGAATTGTTTGAGCTTTATTTCCTATCTGGTATCAAGATGAGTTAGCATCCATCACAGGGAGTCAATATTATCTGTGCCGATGAATGCTACTTTCTAATATTCTCATCCTATCTATATTACTTACAGAATCAGTTAAATTTCAAGTCATTATTTGTTTTTGTCTCATTATCCTACATACATTTGGTGAGGGAAGGAAATATCTTATAAAAAGCAGGTTGTAAATTGATGGGACCAGTTTTTTGGATTACTGCAATTTCTAAAATATATTAACAGTATATAAGAAAAAAATGATATGCTTATCTTCCTCTTGATATTTCACTATTTGTTGAATAATAAATCCATTCTGAAGGAACTATACAAATAATATGTCAATCTGATTTCTCATACTGTCTTTTTTCTCATACCATCAAGATTTCATTCGCAGATTCATTCATCCCTAATTATATATATATAAGCCAATAACATTCAGTTTCATATGTAATCCAGCAGAAATTTCTGCTTTCAAATTAAAAAGGAGAAGAATAAGAAAAATGAACAGATGACCTCTATCCCATCTCCAAGAGGGTAGAGATGCTTTTCCATTAACACAACAGTAACTCAGGGATGCAAAATTTTGTTTGTTAGTCAAGAAAATTACTTTTATTCTCTTTTGCAATTATATTTAAAAATTTAATTTTTTTTTTTTTAATTAAAAATTGAAACTAGACTATTTAATTGTGCAAAGCATTTTTGGTTTTAAATGCAGTAAAATTTATTTAACTTTGAAGTAGAGAAAATAATTGTTTTAATAAAAATAAAAAAAATTAACACTGAGAAATTATTTCTGAGCAAAAACAAAATGTATAGTCTCTGAAAATTAATCACAGCTCCTATGTAAATCACTGACACACACACACACACACATTACTAGAAACACATTCATAACCAGACACACACAGTAAACTAATTTTTTCTTCTTTTATTATTTACATTCCAAACCTGAGAACTCATTCTGTTGAACCCTATAACTTAGTCAAAGGTGACCCAATGACTCCCTTTTCAATAACTACTACACCAAGGTGTAGCAAAGGGTGCTACTGTATTCCTTGGATTGCAACACTTTACCCTTGATCCTTACCTTATAATGCTGAATGTTAAGCAAGGCAGCATCAAGTACTATTTCTGAGTTTTTGCTATGACTCGATCAGGGATTGAAACCTGGTCTCCCAGACAACTGGTGAACATTCTACTCATTAGGCCATACAAATTTTCTAATTTATATTCTATCATAAGATCCCTTATCAAATATGATATATTCTAACATGCTTTGCAAGAATTTAAAAAGATTTTACATGCTCTTTCTCAACAATAATACTCTTAAAATTCTAAGTCAACTGTGTTATGTTCATTGGCCAGTAGAATACACTGACTGCACCTCTGCAGAAGAGTAAGACCCCCTCCTCAACAACTGTCCTGGATATGACACTAAACAATCTTATGGTGAGGTTCCAGGGATGTTCGGACTTTGGGGAATGTGGAGTACCTCATCACTGCCATTGCTCCCAGGTCCATTCTGGCCCAGAGTGCTAGCACCTGATAGGGCTCTATCTATGGGTTAAATAGAACTAATCTGCATACTTATGCTAAACTAAATTACTTGAAATAGAACAGTTTTAATATCTAAACTGTGTACTTATGCTAAACAGAATTGTTTTGACACTGAAACTGTAAACGCTTAACAGAACTGTTTGATTAAACTGAATAGCTTGAAATAGAAATGTTTTTGACAAACTGTGTACTCATGCTAAACTGAATTGTTTGAAATAGAACTGATTTTTCATAAAAATGGACTTGGCATTAAATAACCTACAAAGGTTGATATGCCATAAAACCCAGCCAACCAAATGTCCAGTCAATGGAAAAAAGACAAACCACTCCCCCATAAACATCTTTTTTTTATGTAGAAAGAGCAATAAAAAAAGCTTTTACATTCACTAAGTCTTGTGCCAGGCAATTTGACCAAAGGTCTGATTCAGAGTTATTCAAATTTAATACAACTAAAAGTCTACAAGTGTAGCCCAATACTCGACAATGAAGAAACTTAAGTATCCAGTCGGTTTTAATTTAGTACAAGGTCAGAAATGCTATGAATTCAGTAAGGAACATTTATTACTGCAGTGAAAAGTCCACAAGATGATCTAGTTTATTATTACCCCACCACCATGTTATTTATGAAACAATGAACCAGCAACCAATAAGATAAGTAAAATAATTTGCAGATTTTACAATTAAGGTTTTAAAAATCTTTCTCAGCAAAAAGATTTTGCTTTATAATTCTACATTCTTTAGATTGCAATACCGAGACAAAATGAGGAACGCTGAAATTAGCTAAAAGTCATTTCATTATAAAATTCTACAATTCAGTTTTATTCCCTCCACCCCATTCACTCAATATTTCGTCAAAAAAAAATGCAGAACATCTTCAAAATTTTATTAACACTCACTATGTTGCGGAGAAATACTTATTATTTAGGTCAAGATTCATCTTGATAAAACAAAATCTAGTCAAATTGACTTCTCCAGTTACAAAACTGTTCTAAGTGTTTGTAAAAGTTTAAATTCACAAATGAATCATGCTATATAACAAAATGTTTACTTTTTTTTGTTCCTAAACAGAAATTGTTAATCTCTAGTTACTAATACCTAAAAAATAAAATGGAAAAGATCATTTTTTTCTCTTCAAACTCCTCTACAGGATATGACACACGATTAATTATTAAGCAGAAATTTAAAAGGTTCGAATTCAGGGTTTTCCTTCTAGTCTGGTTGCCATAACAAGGTTAAAGAGCCCAGTCTGCCCTACTCAGAGCTAGAGGGAGAATAATTCGACTCGTACATTTCCAAACTGTATAAGCATTACATGAAATCCAAACAGCTTCATCAAGGATTTCAACTGATCACCGTTTCCATTTCCTATGGATTGCCTATCAATTTTGTATACTTCTAATATAAGTACATGTAATTTTCTTTTATTCATACAGATTTATTCAGACCGTATCTTAAAGAAAACATGCAAATTTGCCTGTTTTTCAGCCCATTAGCCTCATGGGTAGAGGGTTTGCCCATGGCCTGAGAGAATGGGGTTCAAGGAGCAGCACCCTTTCCTAAACCAATGGTGTAGTAGCTAATGAAAGGGGAGCCTTTGGGTTGCTCTCGACAAGTCATCAACTTTATTTAGTTTTACATAACATAGGTTAGTTTTTAAATTTCATTACCCAGGACACAAAAGTTAAATTTGAAAGGAATAATAAACACCCTTTTCTCTCGCATGTTAGATCTCAAGAACATATTCCATTTTTCCCCACACCACATTAAAACTATACATTGCAAAAACTCATCAACCGCTAGAACCAATAGTCATCTCTCAATGCAATCACTTTAAACAACAACCTGGGTTCAACCAGATTTCACCTTATCTGGCTGACATTATTTCATATGAGAATAATATTAAAATGGATAAAAAAATAATCTTAAGAAAAATTCAGACATTTATTTCCCACCATTCTTCTATACTTATGGCTGATTTTTCATTCTCTTTTTCTCATGTTGATATTCTATTTCTGTTGGGCAAGTCTTAGATGAAATTTGAAAGGCCTGATGGTGATTGTAGCTCACCCCACTGTCTATTTCAAGTCTATTGATGAAATATGATAAGCCTGACAGTGGCCTTAGCCTCCCCCTTATCTACTAAAGCCAAGACTGTTTAAGGCAAGAACAAATTACAGTCCCAGCCAATAACTTGTCATCTCCAACACTGATATATATTTCTTTCTTTCTCTTCTGACTCTCCTCTTATTTCTCCCTTTCTTTTCCTTTAGTCTCTCCTTATCCCCCCTCCTTTTATTTTTTTTATTTCTAAAAAATTTTGTTCCTCCTGTACAGAACTCAGAAAATCCCACTCATTCTGTTGAGGTTTTGAAGTAAAGATGAAATATCAAAATTGGAACCTATTGTCAGTGTTTAGTTTATCCACTTTCCCATTTATTTTTCTTAAAAAAAAAAAAAAAAAAAAAAAAAAAGCAGACCAGTCTGGCTTATTAAGCAAATAATTAATGGAAGAATGAAACTGTAATCATGTGTATTCTTCAATCATTGGGATCAATTACATATCTTCAAGTTTTCAAGAGACTAATTTGGAAAAAGAACCAATCATGGATCACTTAATAATTTGGCAATTAATTTATTCTCTAATCTGTTGATATGAAAATAGATAATCAGATTGTGAGGCTCCAGTCCTGGAGCTCTGGGGAAAGTGGAGTGCCCCTCCATTACCATTACTCCCATATCCACTCAGCACAGAATGGTAGCATCGGATAGGGTCTTATCTATAGAATAGTTTGACATTAAAACCGAGTGCAAACAAATGACTTATGCTAAAGTGAAAAGATACTTAAATGATCAAACAGTTCTATTTCTGAGTGTAAACAAATAATTGATGTTTAATTGAATTGTTTGTGATACATAGCAATACTTGGAACAATTTAACTGTGCACAAAAGAATGAGCTTAAGCTCATTTCAAATCGTTAGCAACAAAATATGTTAACAAATCCTATATATTTGATATATTCGTATAAAGAGGATTTGGCATTAAATAATCAACAAGGGTTAATATGCCAAAGAACACAACCAAACCAAAAGAGATTACTTTAAATGTAAAACTTGTATCTGAATTAAAATTTTTTTTTTTTTTTTTTTTCAATTCTAAACATTAAACTTTTGCATTGTAAAAACGTCATAATTCTAAAGCTTGAAAAAAAATTTTTATATTTACCCTGTTATGAGAATTTGAGCTCATTAAACACATTTAACGCTTTTTCAATATTTAAAGGAAAAAAAAATCCTGCCACAATATATAGTGTTCCAATAACATACATAAAAAATTCAGTATGGCTGTAACATGGTCATCAGTTATTATTATAGAAAATGTATATGCCAAGAAGTTCAAATCTTTAACAAGATTGTTAGCAGTTCATAGTGCTAATACCCAGCGGAAAAGTTAGGATCCATTTATCCTTCCTGTAGCTATAGGTAAATAGTAGAGCAGACTGATTTCTTTAGACTTTGTTAGGTAACTGCTCTGGAAAAAGGAAACTTCTGAATTCAAACCTTTTAAACTCTGCTTTAAAAAAAGTTGACCTTGAGTCACATCTTGCCTATGTTATGACCTTGAGTCACATCTTGTCTTGTTAAAGATTTAATTAAAAAAAAAACCATTAGATTTATGCAAATACAGATATTATACTTTGATCCTAGGCACAAGTGAAAGCAAACTATATTTTGATCTTGGTTGCTAAGTTTTACAACTTGGCAACCCTTTGGTTCTTTAATGCCAAATTTTGTTTACTTTTTTTTTTTTAATATATAGTTTCAATTATGTAATGATAATCATTTGTAAAACAATGATAGCTTTTATATTCTTGATATAGATAACTTGCACAGTTTCAAGTATTCTTATCTAATATAAATAATTTGTATTCATGATTTAAAAAATTCCAATCTAATACAACTAATTTATAGATAATCATATGGTTTCAAGTAACTATTCTAATGTAATATTGATTTGTTTGCACAGTTATATGCTTTCAGGTACTTCAAGTAATCATATTGTTTCAAGTAATTAATAATCTCTCATGGGTTATCAAGTAGTTGAGATAAGTTCAGCAACTCTCACTCTATCTCAATGCCCATAGCTACTGATTAACTAGTATCACTGCTCTTCCTCTACAATGAAGGCTTTGGCTTTAGATAACCTGTAAAGATTGATATGCTTTTAAAAAAGAAATAAACCAAACCTTTCTCCTCAATTGGACAAATTTTAAGTATTAGCGCCAAAGCCAATTTTCGAAGAAGTTAGGAAGATCAGTGAAATACAATCTTAAAACCCCATTTGGCCTTGTGCCAGACCACAGTAAACTTACTGAATATCTATAAACACATGATACACTGCATTACTTGTGTTTTTAACATCTGGTTTTGATATTTATAAAAGTTTAGGCAAGTCTGGCACAAGTTTAAGATAGTAGAGGAAGCACTCATGAAGAAATGGTTTCAGAATGCCAATAAGTTGGCAGTGGAGACTACTTTGCTCACAATCTTGCTATGTGAAGTGCTTATTTAGCATCTGGTTTCTTCATTAGGACAAACAATTCTTAATTAGAATCTATTAAATAACCTATTAAAGAGAAAGCTTATTTAATCAGCATTTTGTTTGTGCTTTTGTATTTCTAATTTAGTAAGAAAATTATACAAATTATTTCACAAAGTTTGCTGCACACACACACAAGGAAATTCTGCTTAATACATATATGGTAATTTATAAATTCTTCTAAGATACGTCTTTTCTGATTTCTATTTCTGAAAACTTATTAACTAATAACGCTGATCAACATCAAGTCACGCTGACAGTATGGATTTCCCCTGACTCTCTCTCTCCATCCATCCCAATCATCCATCACACCTGGTGGGTCCTCTAAACTACATCCAATGTCTACACATAGCTATATGGCTGTGTCAGTACTACTCTATGGATGCTAACAAAATGCATTGAGAAAAGGCTAAATGAAAACTACACAAGAATGCTACATGTTGTTTTGAACAAAACCTAGAAACAACTCCTTACGAAACAGCAGCTGGACAGTCACTTACTTCCCATCTCACAAAACAAACCATCTGAGTAGATGAATAAAATATGTGACGCACAGCTGGAGAAGCAACAAAAAACTTATAAGTAATGTTTTTCTATGGACCCCTGCACATGGACGAGCTAGTTTTGGCTAACCAGCAAGAACAATACCTAACAAAAATATGCAATAATCTTATCACAAAAATGAATGAAAAAATTGAAAGTTTTATAAAGTACATAGCACACATTCATTACTAATGTGTACCAAGGATGAAATTCAACTGCAAGTGATGGTGAGGCTCCAATTTTGGAGATCCATGTAGAATGTAGTACCTTTCAATGTGTTATATTGTCAAGGTGAATGATACGCAGAAGAATAAGTGCTTAATATATTTATTGAGCACCAGTATCTGGTGCTAACGGATATGTTGTAATAAGTTACAAATGATTAACAAAACAACTTACAGGGAACAGAGGAGGGTCAAAATGTTATATAGCCAAACGAAGTAAGATCAATCCAAATATTAATCAGCTAATTATCAACTTATTAATCAACAGTTGAAGTCCTTAATTGTAGGCTATTTAAGGCTATGAGCCAGGCCACCTGGTTTGGTTTCTTTGTTTAATGGCATATCAACCTTTGTAGGGTATTTAATGCCAAATCTATCGTTCTAGAAGATGAGTACTATTTAACCCATAGCTGAGAGGATAAGGGGATTCATACCTTTCTCAAAGGCATTTGTTCGAAAGTGAACGTAATAGCGTGACTGGAGTTTGAAATTGCTTATTACGATTCCACAGCCCATTACTTTAACTATTACACCATGAGGACCGCCCCAAGCCATCTGGTAGAGTGCTGAAGGATGGCTAGCTACTCTACAACACAATGCAATGTTTGCCAGGGAACCATATAGGGGTGAAATTATCCATTCAGTGAACATGATTCCCTTACCTTTAAGGATAAAATAAGCCCAAATGGATTGAGTTTTAAAATCAATTAAAACTAAATATATTCATGGGCAAAGTTCTTATGTATATTGTACTTGAATGTAGTTCACACATGTCAAATTACGCATGGAGGTGAACACTGACTTGAGCATAAGGAAGAGAAGATTACATGTGCATCAGGGTGTTTAACAATGCACAGGTTGTCTAGTCCATTCTCTGGGCAGTGATTGGCTGGTATCCCAAAAGTGTCTATGCCAGCGTGCATACATACTGGCCCGCTCATTGACATATTTTTGTCTGCCAGATGGACACCAGCCAGGCTGCCGAGCCGGTAAGTGTTGTTAATTTATCCTGCATGTTAGGGCAGTGGCTTCTTCATTCATAGTATCTTTTAAAAATTTAGTTAACTTTTCTGGAAAGTAGTTAGATTTCCTTTAATGTTGCCAGTCTGGAAGAAATTCAAATCCATTCTTTTAGAAGAACACTAGAGGTACTTTTTAACCTCTAGATGGTGGGGTGGGGGGGTAAGAGAGTTCATGTCTTTCACAAGAGAATTAGTCGAAAAGTCAACATGAACTTCCCCAGAGAATAATTATAAGATTTATTCAACAAGAAAAAGGAAAGAAAAGGTGTTAATAAAACAAAATAAGATCTAAAAGGATTTATTTTTAAAAGTTCTTTTTTTCTAATAAACAGTTTAGTTTTGTTCTTTTTTTTAAATGTGAAATTTTCAAAGTGAAATATGCAAATTAACTAGCCTCATTATGAAAAAAAATTGGTAGATTTTTCAAGTTATATAACAGGCATGTCAGAAACTTGTTTCAAGCAGGAAGATGGACTGGTTGTCTTTCATGGCATTCGCCAATGCCCCAGGAGACCGGGGCTTCAATCCCAGGTTGAGTTATACCAAAGACTCAAAAATGGTACTTAGTGCCTCCTTGCTTAACACTCAGCATTATATGGTACAGATCAACGGTAAGTAGAGCATCAAGGGAAAAGATTATTGTCCTACCCTACCCCTCGCAGTAGTAGCTATTGAACAAAGAGCCTTCAGGTCGCTATTGATTACAGTTGGCCAATTACTTATATATATATCATTATGTATGATTTGTAAATGTATAGTTTGCAGAAAACATTTTTAAACGAGCCAGAGTTCATTTGTTTGCACAAAGTTAAATGGTTTCAAGTATTTCTATTTAAAATTAATAATATTATTCAAGACTATTTATTCTTTTGCACAGTCAAATGGTTCCAAGTATTGCTATATAATTCTATTAATTCCATTTTTCAACTCAGTTAAAAAAGGTGTTAAGTATTGCTATTCACCACAAATAATTCTATTCAACATTATTCATCCATTCACACCGTTCAATGGTTCAAATGTAATATTAACAATTTAATTTAACATCAGTTGCTTGATTATTTAACTATGTCCAAACAAAAATCTATATGACCTATAGATGGGACCCTAATAGGTATTGCCACTCCAGATCAGAGAGAACCTGAGAGTAATAGCAATGAAGGGGTACTCCAACTTGCCCAAAGCTCCAGGATTGAAGCCTCACCACTAGATGGTATAGTGTCATATCCAGGATCCTCATAGGAAGTCGTTATTACTCCTCAGCAGAAATACAGTCGGCGAATTCTTCAGTGGCCATTAACAGGGCTGGAGGCAGGAAGACAACATAGGTGGGTTGATCAAGCTAAATATAGAACCCAAATCCAGACCAACACAGTGGTTAGATTCGTTTGTTTTACAGTATTGTTGGGTTATTTGATTCTAAAGTTAATCATTTTTTTCCTCTTCTGCAAGCAATTATATACTTTCAATTAACTCACGATAATGATATGCAAATGATTATAACTTCAAGGAATTATTCTTAAAATAAATAATTTGCACAGAGTTAAATGATTCCAAGTATTGCACACAGGTTGCAAGTATTTATATCTAATGCTAATAATTTTCAAGCAAATATATAGGACCCATAGTTAGGACCTTAACAGGTATTACAACTCCAAGTCAGTGGACCTGGGAGAAATGATAATGAAGGAGTGATTCCATATTCCCTAGTATAGGAGCCTTAAGACTGGATTCTCTTTTGTGTGCGTATATATATATATATATGAGAGAGAGAGAAAGAGAGACGGAGACAGACAGAAAACTTTATTCTAGTAACAAAATTTATCAAGACAGAAATGAACCATAAATAAAACTTTTCTTCAAAATAGTTCCTGTGTTATTCAACAAATTTATTCCAGTGAGTTTTCTGTTGGTCAAAGCACCTCTAAAATTCCCCTTTTCATTTTGTATAAAGCTACACCATTATATTTATTTTATTGCCATCCACATTTTTATATCTTAGAGTTGGGATGAACTTTCAGAAACAAGAAAAAGTTACATGAAGCTGTGTCTGGAGGGTGATGCACTTGCAGAATCCCTACTTTCACTGAAAACATTTAAAATGTACTAAGACTAGCAACATAATTTCTTTAAATTGGTACTGACTTAGACAAAGCGGAGAAACTTAGGCAGCAGCATAAAACTGTAGATATCACTTTCTTATCATTCAGATGGGCAGATAACATCAGTAAAAATTTGAACTGTCAGTTTCATAGGCTTTTTTTTTTTTTTTCAATTATGATAAAAAATTATTTGTTAAATATTATACTATCAATTAAAAGAAAAATGTTGAAGATTAAAAAATTTACATATCAACTTTCAAGTGAAGGTTAGATAACAAGTGAACATATTGGGTTTCCATAGTAACAGCTGGCCATAATGATATTGATGCTTCTGTTTAGAAAGGAGTGAATGATTCTGATAAGCAAATTATAGCTATGTTTATTGTATCAAGGATTTGAGCAAACATAATGAAAATTTTATTTCCCTACACAGATTCTTATATCTTCTTCCTGAGATTATATATATATATATATATATATATATATATATATATATATATATATATATAGATAGAGAGAGAGAGAGAAAATTAGAAAAACAAAGTAATCAAAGTGAGGAATTCAATTTTGAAAGAAAGTCGATGTTAAACGTTTCAGTTTTAATGAACCTACATCAGGACTTTACAATAATGATACCCAGTGTTGATAGGACAACAATGGCTGTGTAATAAAAAAAATTCTAATTCTTCACTTTTGACTACTTTGGTTTTCAATTTTTTTTCGATACTGTCAGATTACTTTCCATTATTTACAAATATATATATATATATATATATATATATATATATATATATATATATATAAATGATGAATTGAAATACATAAAGATTTTCAAATCAAAAAAATTCAGGAAATGAGTCAGTTATATAATAAAAGACAATTTCTACAGAAACAAATCTAAACTTATGAAAAATTCAAGTACACTATGAAAAGAAGGCAATATTCCAGTATACATATAACAAAACTGTCTCATGTCACATTTGAATTAGATTGGTCCCATCCCAGATTTAAATTTGTTTCCATGTGAATAAGCTTTTATTAAATAATCTGAATCATTTCCTGAATTCTGCTTTTATATAAAAGAAAATTGTATTGCTTGTGAGCGATTGATGAAAAGAACTATCCCAGTTGATATGAAAATATTTTATACATTTCAATTGATCATTCATTCTTATATATATATATATATATATATATATATATATATATATATATATATATATATATATATATATAAAATTGAAAATATCCCATTTTCTTTTCCTAGACTGGTTTCTCTTTCCCGATTTGTCCAACTAATTTATCAATAGCTGAAAAGCAGGATTAGTAGACTCATGGCTTTTCCCAAGGATATAAGTGAGAAGTAAAATGTTAATAATCTTGTCCAAGATTTGAACTCAGCATGCCAAATCTATTTTTGACAACTTTAGCTGTTAAGCCACAGCACTTATCAAGAATATGAAGAAGCAATTTGAATAGACTCTGATAAAGACAGACAATTCCAAAAAATGAAAAAAGTTTGGGTAATTTACATAGCTTTCCTTCATCTTTTGCAGAGGTTTCAAATTTTTAACAAATCCTGTTGTTCCTAAGTTGTTATTCACCTTAGAAATGAAGAAACTTATCACAGCTTAAGTTGTATTGGAGCTCTGAAGAGTGGGAATGTATTTACCTAATCCCTTTGCCATGGACAGGATCTAAGCATAGAGACAATTTTTAATCAACATACAGCTGGTTTAAGTTCATTTCTCTCACCTCTCTTAATTCAAAAGCCTAAATTACAATGAAAAGAATCCTACATACATATCATAAAGTATCATGTGGCTCATGTAAACCAGATAGGTCCCATGAAAAAAAAAACAAAAAAAAACAAAGCTATAAAAATATTTCTAGACTAATTTCTGTTGCTAACACTTTCCTTTATTAGGACAATTTGCCAAATTTGAAGAATACTAATTTACAATAATTTTAAACCAATTGTCCTGTATATATAAAAGTGAAATGATCTGACTTTCAGACATGCATGTATACGAGTTATCTTTCCTTTGTTTTCATTTTCAAATGACAACTTTGAAATTGTACTTACATTATTGAAGAGTTTTCACCTAGTCTTACAATTGGCTTGGACTTCTTTTAGAGAAATGAGACAGTAACTATGATACATTTAAGCCAAGACAAAAAATATCATAGACTTAAGATTAACTTTCTTTTCTTGGAATCAATGATCAACAAGACCACATTGCTTTATACATAAAGACATGTCAAGATAAATCAATAAGTGGTTGTTTACTATGCTTAGTTTGGCACAAGGCAAAATGTAAGGGGCTAATCAGTGAAAATCAGACTCCAATAACTAAGATAATCATTTAAATAGATTAATATATAACTGCTTTTCTTTTTTCTTATCTATACAGCGACAAGTGGAAAAATTCAATTAAACATCTGTCATTTGTTTACACACAGTTAAATGTAAAAACAATTCTATTTCAAACAATTCAGTTTAGCTTAAGTCATTCCTTGACACTCGGTTTAAATGTCAAACAGTCCTATTTGACC
>OY757923.1:71906703-71946703 GCA_963585895.1 Sepioteuthis lessoniana | reverse complement strand
TCATACATAAAAAATTCTAAAAAATTTCACTAGCCTGTTGTTAAATGAAAACCACGACTCCAATGACAAAGACCAATATTGTTAAGATAAGGAAAAACCTATTCATGCAGAGAACAGGGCGAGGAGTGATTGAAAACAAATTTGTTTAATTAGGACAATCATATCGACCATGAAAATAAATAAATGAATAAAAATAATAATAATGGAAAAAAGGGCACTTGTGTATTGTTTTTAGTCTGTAATAGTCAACTGGGATAATAAAAGACTAATCACCTCTCTTTGTTACTAATTGACTTTAACGGCATCTCAATCTGTCTAGGATTAGTGTATGTCTACAGATTAGATAATTACTTTTTAGCTATTTTTGTGTCATTTTTTTTTCTTTTCTCCCAACACACGGTCCTTTCGAATACGAAGTTTGCTTTTTTAGATCTATTTGAATCATAGATGAGAAACTAACAGGTAATTCTACTCCAGGTCAGAGTGAACCAGAGAGCAATTGCAATAAAGAGATACCCCCACCACACGCCAGAGTTCTAGAACCGGAGCTTCACCATCAGATGCCTTCTTTTAATAATTTCTGCATGAATGCGTAATTTATATATAAGAAGAGGAGTTGGGAATTATTCTATTTGAGAATATATTAGAGGATTCTTATAAATCTCCAGGAGGGCTCAATGTATGATAATTGATATAAATTTTTAAATTTGAAACAGAGCAATTTAATATAATCGGAAAAACTCAACAAACCGTCATTCAGTTATTATAAATTTATTTCAGCTGGTCACTCAATAAGAGAAACCAACCTCTTTTGTTCGCTATTAGACGCTCACTGTTATGTAAAGTCGAAAGAGGCAATCTAACTATGGAGACATGAAAGTTTAACTCACGAATAGTTTTAAAATAATTCTTTTAAAACGAAGCAGTGTCCATCATGTATCACTAAAACAATCTTTAAGCATGAAACTATAACTCTAGAAAATGGCACATCGTAAGGTTTTTAATAGAGCGGCATGCTTAAAACACTTAGAGAATTAACACTTTCCCGTCAAATTTACAAATGAATTTAAATTTTATGGAATCACCAATCAGGCTGAATTTTTTTTTTTTTATTATCATTAGATTTCTTAATGTAACAGCGATTAATATGGTAAGGAATCACACCAAAGCATATATATCATGAACCATTGCTGTTACAACTGAACGAATTCAATAGTTTTTGTTTTCTTTTTTTTTTTTAGTGTGCACAAGTTTTTAAGGATTGAGTCGTCAGGAACTCCACCCATGTTCCAAAAATCTCGACTTAACCGGGTGTCGTTTCAAATTTGGTGATTTATTAATTTTACATAAACGAATATTCACATAATAATTCAATATAAGTAAGTAAAGTTGGCGACTGTAGTCGAGGGTGATCCGAAGGCTCCCTTTTCATTAGCTACTACACTGAGGTGTAGGGGGGTGCTACTCTTTCTCTGGATAGCTCCACTTTACCCTTGATACATACCTTATATTGCTGAGTGTTAAGCAAGGAGGTATCAAGTACCATTTTTAGAGTCTTTAGTATGACTCGACCTGAGACTGTACCCTGGTCTCCTGGGCCACTGGCGAACACTGTACCCACTAGACCAATGAGCCAGTATGATTAAATAAACTTAATAATTTTGACTTTTTTATAAGCTACTGAGATTGATGAATGTTTTCAAAAATGTAGGCAATAGATAGATAGATAGATAGATAGATAGATAGAGAGAGAGATGGAGAGATAGATAGAGAGAGAGATATTATCACTATTCATATATTATAATTAATATATTAGCATTTATGTATTATACCTGATTTATTATTATTCATACAATTATTATTATAGTCATCCTTTTTTCCTTATTCTAATCTTACCATGTTAATGAAAGAGAGGAGGAGGAGAAATAAATTATGTGCAATAAATTCTTAAACATGATTATTTTTTTTTTTTTGCTTCTCACGAGACACAGAATATTCTTAAGAATTTTAATTAAATTGTTTTACATCTTAAATTTAACAATATTTATTGAATTGAACTTATAAGCATAATATTGCACAAAAAAAAAAAAAAAAAAAAAAAAACAAGAATAAAACTGCCAATATTTTTCTAGTCACAAGTGGGTTATTATTACAATAATCTAGCACATTCTTAACAGATTACGCAGACGGACTCAGAGCCCCAAAAATGTCAAGTACTCGCAGCCTCAAAATGAACATCACAACCACAACCAGGAAGGGGCAGGAATCGTGGCTCATGCAGTAAAGAAGTTTCATCCTTCTCTGCTTTTTATCAATAAGGGTATTTAAGTAAATTCAGCTTAGTCAGGTACAAGGATACAAATATGAAGCACGTATTAAAGATCAAATTACCCGCACAGTGTGATAATCTGATAGACTTCTTAGAGGAGCCGGTATTCCTAGTAATGCAGGGTTAAATATTTCGTTACCAGTACTTGGAGGAATCTGAATTTAGCTATATACATTATTTACTGAGCAAAAAAAAAAAAAAAAAACCACTTTGAACACATAACGAAGTGGTTTACGGCTAAAAATAACAGACTCGCAATCTAATATTCGTAATATCCTCAAGTGCCACCCAAAACCATCTTTCCAGTTACAAGATAATTTAAAGATCAAATTTCTGATTCTTTTCTTATGTAAATTTTTATAAGACTGAAGTAAAGTATTTACGTTTTGTAATCTAGTATTAAATTTATTTGGCATCGGGTGGTGAATGTAAATTAAATTTGATTACAAGAATTGTATTAGTTAAAAAAGCTTGAGAAGCTCTGGTCGACGAATTACTAATCTGACATCGTCTTCTGTAGAAAAAAAAATGAATATCTTGATTAAAAATAATACAGATATTATCCCTTATTGGCTTCAGATTCTGGTTTTCGTTGCCCATGCAATACGTAAAGATACATCTGGAGAATCGTGTCAAGATTGATTAAGGTCTGTTGAGAAATGGTGGCGTATTTTAATGACTGATATATAAACTTTGATTCCATATATTAGATGCATCCTTGGAAATTCTTGTGAATACATTACAATTGCAAGACAAAATAATAAATAACATTCCCAGAAAGAGTTAGCAATTTCTACTTAAAATTCTAAAGAATAACATTGAATATACCTTACAAAAATAAATTGAATATAAACTTACAATACCAATAAATAAATAAAAGAAATAACATAGGAAAGGAGAAAAATTAGGAAATTGGCATAATGGTTAGAGTGTTTGACAATAGCCCGGGAGACCTAGGTTCAATCCCAGGTAGAGTCATACCAAAAACTAAAAAAATGGTATTTGATGCCTCCTTGCTTAACACTCGGCATTACAAGGTAAGCGTAAAGTGGAGCAATATAGGGAAAAGGGTAGCGCCCTCATATCGAAAAGGGAGCCTTCAGGTCACCCTCGACTACAGTCGCCAACTTTACTTTAAAAAAAAAAAAACAAAAAAAACGTTAATTTCTGAGATGGTTGTTACAATTTTACCATAAAACTAATGTTGCTAATTTGTGTTAGGTTCAACAACATTATTGAAGCCGAAAAGAATTATCAAAGTTAACAACAAAAGAATGAATTATTAAAAGAAATAAATGTTCGTTTATTTGCTGCCTTAAGCTAAATCCTATTTATAAATACATTTATGATTTGTAAACGAACTGTTTGTTGGTAATATATCAAAACAAACCAGGGCTCATTTGTTTGCACACAGAGAAATGGTTTCATGTATTGCTAACACAATTTTATTTATCAAGTATTACTAACAAATCAAATCCTAATAATTTGTTAGCACATAGGTAAATGTTTTTAAGTATAGTTCTTAATTGGTTGGACACTGCATCTTTGCTGCGGGGTAAGACCCCCACTTAACGAGTGCCCTGGATTTGACACAAAATCTCATGATAGAGCTCAAATAATAGCGACGTTTGAGGAACGCGGAGTACCCCTTCATTGCAATCGCACTCAGGTCTACTCAGGCCTGGAGTAGTAGCACCGAATAAGGTCTTATCTATGGGCCAAAAAGAACTGTTTGACATCTAAATTGTATGCAAACAATTGACTAATACTAAATAGAACTATTTGACCATTTACCTGTGTGTAAACAAACGTCTGATATTTAATTGAATTGTTAGTAATACATAGCAATACTTGGATAAATCATATAAATCTAATATATGTATAAACCCGATTTGGCATTAAATAAACAACAATGGTTGATATGCTATAAAGCCAAAGCAAACTAATAATTCTATTTAATAATAATAATAGATAATAAGGAAAAGATTGAACAGGTGTATTCAACCCATAGGTGAGACCTTAAAAGTTTATAGCACTCGGGATCAGAATGGACCAGCGAGTAATGGTAATGAAAGAATACTCCACATCCTCCAAGACTTGATCCCCACCATTATATGTAATTTAATGTCATACCCACAACACTAAATGGTTAAAAGGTATTGCTATGTAATACTAATAATTCAATTTAATATCAATTACTTTTTGTGCACAGTTAAATGGTTTCAAGTATAGTAGATTAAATAATTCCATTTGACCAATAGATGAGACCCTAACAGGTACTATCACTCCAGTTCAGAGTGGATCTGAGAGTAATAGCAATGAAGAGGTACCCCAGATTTCTCAAAGCTTCAGGATTGGAACCTCATCGTCAGGTTTGGTTTGGTTTGGTTTTATTTTATAGCATATTAACCACTGTGGGTTATTTAATACCAAATCCATTTTCATACATATAAACAGTTCTATTTCAAACACTTCCGTTTAGCATAAGTATACTGTTTAGTTCTATTCAACCCATAGATAGGGCTCTATCAAGTGCTACCACTCCGGGGCAGAGTGGACCCGGGAGCGATGGCAATAAAGGGGTACTCTACATTTCCCACAAGTTCCAGCATTACTGGAACCTCACTATCAGATTGTTTAGTGCCATATCAAGGACACTTGTTGGGAGTGGGAATCTAACCCCTCTGCAGAAATGCAGTCAGTGTATTCTGCAGACTCATCAGACTGGGCCACCTCACCGTCAGAGAGTTTATGGTTATACGCAGGACATGTAAGCCAAAAAATAGTTTTCCGTTTGGTACCCAGAGTTGAGTGACGTCTTTTGTGTACATTTCTTCGCACTCCTGAATAGACAAATTCTAAATTACTACCCCCTAATTTAACAACCTACTTAGTCAATAAACTAATTTTTACCAAACAGTACGTCAATATGTATCAACATATTACATTCTTACTGGAATACTCCTGTCTGTATCTAACCACACTTTCTTAAAGAAAAGATTCATCTATCAAAACATGAACATTTTACCACAAAAAAAAAAAAAAAAAAAAAAAAAAAAAAAAAAAATTAAACGCGACAATACACAAACATTTCTTTAACATTATTAATTCGTTCAATAGATATACTGACAAATTTTTGTAGTTATAAAGTTATTGGGCTCTCACCACAAGTCCAAGCTGATATTGAAAGGCGTAAAGGACTAATTATTATCTGATTGGTATTGATATTAAAACAAAACATTCGACTTCATTTGACACGGGTTTAAACAAAATAACAAAAATTTAAGTCAACATTCACTAATTTTAATTCACTGTTTGATTCTACTTAATTGCAAACAATTTTGGCAAACACAAAATTATATTTTAAAATCCTTAAATTCAGAGCTTAAATAAATCAAATGAATTTCAAACGTTTTTCATTTCCCATTTTAAAAGTTTTATAACAATCTGTGTTTCTTATTACGTCGCTATGACAACCTTAGACAGTGGTAACGTTAATTTCTTTTTTCTTTAATTCACACAAAGAAATTTTCTGATAAAGTTCGTACAGAGAGAAACGTCACAATTAACTTATAAAAACTCCAAACTCTTCAATAGTCATCTAAGTAATATCGAAAATTTGGACGATTTAAAACATTTTTTAAAAATCTTTCAGCATAAAAAATCACCTAACCAAATTACCTGTTTGCTCTCATTCAAAATACACCCCATGCTTACAAGGTCCCATCTTAACTGGGTCCTTGACATATACTAGAAGAATTATTAGGACCTTGCATGACGTATGTATTCACAATTCCTCTGCTACGTGCACGATGCCAAACAAAGTCAATTTTTAAACAGGGTTCAGTGGTTTTGAATTCAAAGTTTCCCTTCTCTTAGACTGGTTACCGAGATAACAGAACCCAGTCTGTCACACTATTTAGCCACAGCTGGAGGTACAACAGATAGTCTATACCTTTCAAAAAGGCATTTGTGCGAAGTTAAACGTAATCTCATCCAGGATTAGAACTTGGGTCATCGATTGCATTTCTACGCCAATAACCGTTGAAATAAGCGCATCATGTACGACGTAATGGTCACTTGAGTTAATTGGCAAAATGAATGAATATGAAAAGCAGATTTGATCAGAGCAAACCCTAAATGTTCAAAAAATTAGAACAAATTTAGAACCTAGAATATAATACTAACAATATAACAATTTCGACTGATTCCTTCTGAATGTTACAGTTTGTTCTTGGCTATTCTTCTGACTTGCAGACACAAAATACTGTTAACCACGCAACGCTAGGACAGATAAAAAATTCTCAATTTGCAGGAAAAAGATCTGGTTCACAAATCAAACTTTGTTGGGTTTTTTTCACATCAATAGCTTCAATACGAAGGGTTTCACTTAATCAGAAATCACGCACCCAGCTAAAAACAGATAATGTTTATAGCAATATCAATATTATATACTATATTTACTCCTGTTAGTCTGGCTCAGTCGGCTGGGGCTATAGAATACACCGATTGCATCTCTGCAGAGGGGTAAAACTCACCCAATGAGTGTTCTGGATATGACACTAAACAATCTGATGGTGAGGCAACGGAAATACAGAGTACTCCTTTATTGTCAATGCTCCCAAGTTCACTGACCCGGATTGGTAGCGCCTGATAGTGTCCTATCTATGGGTCAAATAGAAGTGTTTGACATTTAAATTGTACTTATGCAAAAATGAATTGTTTGAAATAGAACTATTTATATGCATAAAATGGATTTCGCATTAAATAACCTACATTGGTTGATGTGCCATAAAACCAAACCATTATGTTATCACCATCCCAGTAATAATAAACATAAGTAAATATATCATATATAATTTAAATGGTTGCTTCGTGTGGTATAATGTTTAGCGTACTCAGCTAGCCGATCATTGTGAGTTAGTTTCTCACCATCAGTGTCACATGCCTCTGACCTTGAATCAAAATAAGTTTAGTAGATAAGCTAAATTCTGTTTGAATTTATGAGAAGAAAAAAATTCTAAGAAAAAAAAGCCTTACTGATGAAAGATTTTTGGCTCCTTAAACAGACTTTAAATCTATCCGTTCCACTTTTTATTGGGGGAATAAACGCTGGCATGTACAAAACCGAACTATGATTTTATGAGGACTTATAAGTAAATAAACGTTATCAAGAGGTTAACGTTTATGATCACCAGGTGGCGATTCATTGTACAAGTGTAAGCACAACACGATTTTCCTGACAATAACAAGTGAAAAACGAAGGTTTCTAACTGAAAAGTTTAAAAAGAGGTTGTCTACTTTATACAATTAAAAACAAATATAAGGATTCGATTTAGGTGACTTGACGGACATAAAGTAAAAGATAAACTTTAGCATTATAAATTCGTAATTGCAAATTTTAAATTCGTAGCAAGATGTTCCCAGGCTAAAAACTTGGAATTTTCGAAAAAGAAAATTAAATAAATACACCAAGATACCATTTGTATCGACATTATTTTTTAGAAATTTAGTCAAATAATATTTTTTAATCAAAGCATAAGCCCTTGATGAGCGAGACAGAAAAGCGACATTTGGTAAACTATAATAAAATTACAGTTTTATTCAAACTTAACATCTTCGTTGCTATAGTAACATGTCGGGTATCTGTCGTATTTGATCAGTTCGAAATCTTGAAAACGTAAAGGCGTTAGACGTCTGAAGAAAACCGGATGATACACAGGCCAAAATGATATGCGACTATAAACAATCAAGATGACGATTACAATTCGAACTTCAGTTTTGCTCCGTAAGGAACAAGAACAAATGTTGACTTAAGTTTTGTGGTACGGTTAATTTCTAATCTGGAAAGTGTTGTCTGCTAACAAAATCAGCATTTTAATTTTCTTTTCTTGTCGAGGCTTGAACACCCATAGGCTGGCAATTTCTGTAACGAAGCATAAGATAACTTTCCTTTTTCGAGAAATTTGAAAATATGAACACACGATATAAAATGGGTGTCATATTTACTAATATTAAATTACACACAATATTACCCTATAATTCGTTGAGTTCTCGTAACAACAGTCCATGATAATGTTTGGGCTTCTACGTGGGAAACAGGGCATGATTCTAATTAGTATTTCAATCATTTGAGAATTTGGATGATTAAAAAACATTTTAGAAAAGACGTTCAACAAGAATGCAAAACCCACCCAACTCACAGACACAGCAACGAATTTAAATGTACATGAAAATGCTTTATTCTTTTAGAGCACATAGAGGGAAGACGCTTACCTGACAATCAAGAGCGTGAAACTTAGAGTAGTAATTTGGTTTTATTTCTTTAATAATGATATATTTTCTCGACAGTTATAAACTTACCAGTAGGACACGTCATGTTTTTTTAAAAAAATTTTTAAAAAATTTAAAAAAAAAAAAAGGTTATTTGTAAAAAAATGTTATTGAATGATTTTTCTCAAGAATGTTTTCCCTAAAATGATAAATTGTGTTAAGAGAAAAAATTGGAGTGCGTGTGTAAGTATATATATATATATATATATATATATATATATTAGAAAGAACTTAAGTAATATTAACATGTTAACGGTTTCATAATCCCGGAATATTTGCCATCTACTCAAGACAGGAGCGGTTTTAAATTTCAAGAAAGTATTTGTCCTTTTGAAAATAAGTGAGGCGAACTATAAACTCCAACTACTAACTGGTGCCCTGATTTGAAAGCCTGGGAAACTCTGAGAGGGAGAGACAGACAGACACATAGAGAAGTGGGTAAATCGCTTATGCAACCAAGGAAAAAAAAAAAATGAAACTTTTCACCTAATTTGAATTCGTATATAGGTTAACCCTATCCTTGTTTCATTGGGTTTACTTTTAGGGACATAAAAAAAAATACCAAATTAACAGCTGGAAAAGAGGGTTCGGAAAGTAAACGAAATGCAGAGAAGTTATTTACCAAGATTTGCTTAGTCTAGCCTAAGGCTGGGTCCTAATACGCATCCTATTTACACTAGTCAAACTATCGAGACGAGTATGCAGGACTGGATTTAAGTCGCGCGGTGCGATAAGAACAGCCCAATAGTGGTGCCCCCCATTTCCCCCCACCCCAAGATACCAACACAACGTAATATCTTTATCTGATTTTAATTTGGTAATTCAGTAGGGTCATATCGTTAGAATATATGTCCCTTTATATTGTAAATATAAAGTAATTTCATCCATGATCATTACAGGAACATTGCACAATCATATATTAATATAGACATTTTGATGAGATTGAGGGAAGAGACAAAGGAAGTTTCGGACATCTAGGATCATTCTTAAATGTGAATAAGATTAAGTCATTATACACTTGGCTACAAATTTAAAAAAAAATGCACAAATCAGAATCTGTTCTAGAGAATAAGATGCATAAAACGCTCTAGGATTTTCAGAAACAAACAGATCCCTCATCCTGGCTAGTAGGCCAGACCTTGTTATAACTAATAAAAGTGATTGAGAGAAAGTGCTATGCAATGGACTTTGCCGTCCCAGTGGACCACAAAGTAAAAATCAAAGAAAACGAAAAAAATTCGCCAGAGAATTTAGAGAGAAAAAAAGTTGTGGTATATGAGAGTAACGGTTATACTAATTGTAATTAAGGTGCTTGTGACTGTCCCCCACCAAAACTCTTGGAAACGGGGTTGGAAGAGTTGGAAATCGGAAGACGAATCGAGACCATCCAAACTACAGCATGGTTAAGATAGGACAGAATACTAAGGAGACTTGCTGTCACTTAGGCTCCAACGAAAGAACACCAGCTAACGCTCATAGAAAAAGCATCATCATCATCATCTTGCCGAATCGTGGACTTTGCTGCCCGGCTGACCACTGTAAAATTGAAAGAATGCGAAAAGAGAGATAAGTACCTAGACCTTGCTAGAGAACGAAAAATGACGGTGATACCAGTTGTCATTGGTGTACTCGGTACAGTCACCAAAGGATTGATTGATAAAAGGACTGGAGGACTTGGAAATAAGACGAGTGGAGACCAAACTACTGCATTACTGAGATCGGCCAGAATACTGAGAAGAGTCCTGGAGACTTGTCGTCGCTCAAACTCCAGTGAGAAACCACCTGCTAATGCAGAAAACTCGAAAAGGAATAATAATTATTATTATCATCATCATCAAGTTTTCGTAATTTAAAAATCCTACATTATTTAAAAAGCACACACAAATTCTATACAAATAATATTTTCATGGTAGCTTTACCTTAGCCTATTTGGTTTTAATACATATATGATTTGGTCACTTCAAGGCAAATCATCATCATTAAAAAAAAAATGTAGTGCCTTCTCTTTTGGTGCCCTAAGCAAGTGCTAACTCTGCTTAATAGTTAATCAAACTCTACTAGTAAACTAAAACTAGCTCCACAGCAAAGTAGTCAGCTTAGTACAGGGCAATCAAATTCACTAGCTAGCTAATTTTCACACCAGCGCTAGAGTTCTGAGACTGTGAAGTAGCACTTTACTGCCATTACTCCCAGGCTCACAAACTCGAAATAGTAAGACTTTATAGCGTTTCATCCAGATGTCAAACAGATCTGTTTAAAAATTAGATAGTTGTATGGTTTCAAGTATTCCTATGTGAAAATTATTTGTATTTAAGTAAAATTCGCTCAAAGCTATGAATGTTTTCAAAGAACTATTAGTTACTTGAAAACACAAAGTCAAATACTTCGATTGCAGTCTGCCAAAGAGTAAGACCTCCCCACCTCAAAAAAAAAAAAAAAAAAAGTATATGGATGGGCAGGACATTAAACTGCATCTCATAGCAAGGTTCTAATTCTGGAGATCTGAAAAGTGCGAAATACTCCTACATTGCTGTAATGGCAATGTAGGAGTATTCGACACTCTTCAGGAGACTAACAAGAACACCACCGGTTTAGCGTGGACATGGAAATTACTCTCATATCCACGCTGACCAGGTGTGGTAGTATCTGTTAGGGTCTTATGAATTGGTCAAATAATTGGTCAAATACTGTGCGCCAATAAATGATCATTACCAAACCGGAATAATTGAAACCAAATAATTGTGTATGAATTTGTATTAGAGAGGAATAGTGTTGCAATGTTATTTTTCAGGCTGAAGAAAAGTTGAAGTAAAGAAAAATTGACAAACAGCGTTCATTTCATAACACCGGAAGTGTCCGTTACATCGGAGAGGATGATTCGCATAAATAGAAGCAGAAAGTGTTGCATAAAATATTTATGTAAATGTGTGCAATTCCTGCTTGCTACTGACTGCCCAAATACTTCAGATTTGAATGATCCTCGTGTATAAAGTAAATTTTCCATTAGTTGCCAATAGGTACACTGTATTTGAAAGAAATTGATAGTGATGGGACCTTGTTCCAGAAGACTGTAATCATGATATTTACTAACCGCTGTGCCCGAAACTTTTTCTTTACCGAAGAAAAAAATTTTCCACTTAATGGAACGACTTTTTGACTCAAGCTCGTAGTAGCAAACTTACGTTTAGTACATTTGTAAAGATTTTTTTTAACTAAAAATATGAATCTCCGAACACATCACACACTCTTCTGCAAATTTCACATGGTTTGGATTTCTCAGCTGCTAAAAATGTGATAACAGATTTCTGTTTAAGCCTGGAGTACTGTTTGATTGCTTGTCGTTTTGAATAGCCTCAAAACAAATTTTTACGTGAAAAAAATCGTTTTTGCTATAAAGCAATTCCGAACAATATTGAGGGGTTTTTTTGTTTTATTTTGTTTTTAATTGCGAAAGCCCCATTTTTTTAATGACCCCTGTGTATAAAACAATCTTGTATCCGCTGAGCAAATCTACACACGTAGAGCAATTTCATTAACTGTATTTAGAACAAAACATTAAAAACTAAAATGAGATTCTATGTATAAAATAGCTTTTGCCAAACAAAACAAAGCATAGAAAATGTGCAGAATTGAGTGTAACACGCACACAGCACCACGCCTGATGTAATGGTTAACAAACTAGGCTAGTAGACATTACAATTCAGTTCAGTCGTAGATGTTGATCAACCTTTATTGAATTGCTTTATACCGAAGTCAGACATTTTTTCATGCGTGATATGTATAGAAGCACAGAAGTTCAGTTCTGTAGCAGAGAGAGAGAGAGAGAGAGAGAGAGAGAGACGCAGAGAGACAGATAAAGCAAACTATTCAAAAATTAATTATGAAAATGATTCATCACTGAATTTAAACTTGATGGCTTTTTAAAACTGACAATCAGACCAGAAGGATCAGATTCACCATTTTTTTAAATATATCATCATGTCATGCTGCTAGTATGGATTTCCGTAACACACACTCTCTTTCTCTCGGCATCCATCGCTATCATCCATCGCTTCCGGCAGGTCTTCCAGGCTACATCCTGTGTCCGTACACAGCTCTTGGAGATAAGTTCTAGCTGGTCTCCCCACACTTGCACGTCCATGTGGAGGGGTCCATAGCAGAACTTTGCTTACGAGTTCGTCCTTGCTCCTCCAGTTGTGTCCTGCATGTCTTGTTCGTCTAATTTAAATTGTCTTTGAGATGGGTATTAGGTGGCCGTACAGTTGCTGTTTTGTGAGATGTTGTTCCAAGGATTTGTTTAATATTGCCGTCAAGCCTTTCCTCTATACGCTTAGTCAGTGTCTAAGTAGTGCATCCATACCGTAGTATGGACACGCCCGCTGCTTGGAAAACTTGCATTTTATTTTTATCGGAGAGGTTTGATTTCCATATGACCGATGCCTTCGCAAGTCGCGTAATTTTCCGTAGATGAGATGCTGCTTCCAAGGTAGGAAAGATTACCATGACAAATATATCATAAACAATTAAATTTTTCAGCAAATCATTATACAAGGCGTGTCCACAAAAAAAAAAAAAATTAAGATACTGCCATTCACGATACACGGTCTTGTTGAGAAATACTTTTAGTCTATTTTTGAAATGTACAGTGGACTCATTGTTGGAAACGGGAGGGTCTTTATGTACTTACAGAATTTCTGTACAGAAATACACTACTACTTGTTAACACTAGGTCCATTAAGACTCGCCAGTCTCGTATGGAATAAGTAACTCCTGAACAGAGCCCTACATAGGTTTTAAGACACCGCAGATCTTTTACGGATTTGCACTACCTCCCACAATATTTACCTTAACATAAGCATTCCGTTGCAAATTTATTGTACCAATTGTTGATAGATTGTCTTGGCGACGATGATTTCGCCATTTGTGTTCGAAAATAGACAACAGTAAGAGAATTCATTTTGCATAAATTCAAGCACAGAAAATGTTTTCACAACAGCTATAGTTTTTTACATCAAGAGTGAAAATGAAATGCTTTATGTTGACCAAAACCCTGAATTAAAAAAAAGTTCAATGTTTCTCTACAAAACAGAGCATCGTGAGTGCTATAACCTTAACCTTTAAAACTGGAGCGGTTAGCATGTTTGCCGATAAATATATATCCGGGTGGCCTAAATTCAGGCCAGGAAACCCCATCTCTATATTGCAATTGCCGAACAACAATACAGTCAATCAGGTTGATAAATAATCGATTACAACATTTGTTATTTTCTGCTAAGAACTCCAGGGGAGCTCATGGTTCTAGGGATTAAATACTTTAATAAATTTTTGAGACGATCTCAGAGAGAGAGAGAGAGAGAGAGAGAGAGAGAGAGAGAGAGAGAGAGCGAGTCTGTGTGTTGATAGATATGCTCAGTGAGAGACAGAGAATTCATTTTTGAACTTAATTTTAACTTGGTGACTTTTTAAAAGTGACACTCAGACGAGAAGAGTTCAATTCAACTCGACTAGATTCGTGAGGTTTTTACCATCTATTATTAACAATTGGATTTTTTCTACACATTATTATATTCTTTAGCAATTTCATGGAGATATTTATAGCTTGGATATTCCACTAAAAATTATATGCCGAGGAGAATAGTGACATTGTACGCCAGAAATAAGATGCCTTAAGTGAAACAAAAATGATTCAAGAATCTCAAAGATCTTTTATCGAGACGAATCCAATATTGATTTTTAACAAGACTCGACAGATCTTGTCTCTACGTGCACTAGTACTTGTGTTGTGCCGTTTCGTAGTTGAAACGGCTAACGTCATATTCAAAGGTCTAGAGATTTATTCAAAAAAGGTTGTTTTGGAAAAGTCAAACATTTTAGAGGTATAGGATGGTTGAAAAAGTTCGTAGGAGAGGCTAAAATACAAGTATTCTCACAAGATATGTTTTCCTACTTCATCTATTTCATACAAAAGAAAAGATTTTATTAGTCATTATTTATTACATAACTCAACGATATTACAACTAAGGAAAATTAAAATTTCAATACCCCTTTAAATGTGAATATTCATATTCTTGTTACAGAATCCCATTGATGAAGAACTTGGTAATAGATAATACCAAATAATATCTATTTGGATCGAATAATATTCCACGAAAAGTAATAAAACACTTGTATATTTGGTTTAGAAAAAGAAAAAAGACTACCAGTTGTACTAATATGCGATACTCCTATTGGTATAATGGTTAGAATGTTCATCAGTGGTCCAAGAGACCAGGGTTCAAAGAAAAAAAAAATGGTACTTGATGCCTCCTTGCTTAATACTCCACATTATAAGGTAAGGATCAGGGTAAGAGTAGCGCTCTCCCCTACACTTCGGTGTAGTAGCTACTGAAAGGGGAGCCTTCAGATCGCCCTTGAAAACAGTCGGCCATGGGGCTAAATTTTTTCCCAAGTGATTAGCATTTGTTATTTGAGAACATAAAAAAAATGTTTAGAAATGACTTCGGCATTAAATAATCCAATAAGTGTTGACATACCGTAAAACCGACAAAAAGGAAAAAAAATTTCCAGAAAACGTAAGGATAATTCATTTTGATGTAAAGTCAAATTAATGAATTTTAACAGCATGTTAACCAGTCTATGGTTATTTTATGCTAAGAGGTTAGGGAAGCGCGTTCGTGTTCACGTTTATAGTGTGGCTTGATTTTCTTAAGAGTTTTTTTTTTTTTGTACATGATCTTATTGAATATGAATAATTTTTTTAAACAGATTTATTTGCTCCATAGATGGGACCCTAACACATACTGTCAGAGTGGGTCAGTTTATCAATGAAAAGGCACTCCACGATTTCCAGAACTGCAGCTTTAAAGATTCATTCTAATGTCCTAACCAGACCACCGTTTTTGTGTGTATCTATTGGAGAGGGGTGTTCAAACCTACCTGCAGGAGATATAATCATCATATTCTAAATCCCGCTGACAGGGCGTGTAAGGTTACAATTCCCCCGATTTAGTATCATGCATATTTCAATACTACCTATACAATGCATCGGACTCCTCATAATCTGTGCTAGGACAGCCATTCTTACCTATTTTGCATTTTTTAGAGAACTCACACGAGACGATATCGGATCACTAACAATTTATTATTACTACTACTACACCTTACGAGTTTTTCACACTAACGTTAGGTAATGGTCTTTCCCTTGAGTGAGTGACAGCAAGTCTTCAGGACTCTTCTCAGTATTCTGGCCGATCTTAAGAATGCTCTAGTTAAGATGGTCTCGGCACGTCCTCTGTTCTGCAGCTCTTCTAGTTCGCTTACCAACCCTTAGGAGACCATTCCGAGTGCACTAATTACAAATGATCACCGTCACTTTCATGCTCCATAACATTTTTAGTTTTCTTGCAATGTTCAAGTATTTATTTCTTTTTTTATTATTATTATTATTATTATTATTATTATTATTATTATTATTATTATTCCTTGTGATTGAGTCACACCCACTTTCTTTCAGAAAAGCCTATTGAGGTAAATTTTAATGCGACTCGCAAAACATCTACTTATGACATAGATTATATGCAGTTGACATCGAAAGTCATTCTAAGTGGACTGAGATCAAACAACAAACAGTTTTGAACATTGGAAACAAACAATTTTCATATCCATATCTTCAGTCACAGTTTTTATGAATAGTACAATAAAATTAAGTTTTATGCAACATTATGGCAAGGTTGTTTTTTTGTTTGTTTTTTTGGAGGGGGTCTTTGTCAAGTTGCCCTAACACAGGCTTGCTTGAAGTCAAGAGTGGTTGAAAACATCAGATCACCGAAGATGAGGAACGATAAGTCAGCTTAGTATTTGAATATAGGACAAATTAACAGCCGATTCAGCAAAGTAGCCAGAATTACTAGAGAGCCAGATTGACAAAGCAAAGAATACAAAATAGCACAGACGGATACACACAGACATGTCATTCACATCCTAAAACTTTTGCGTACTCTTTTCTGTCTTTTTCATCTGGCTTACATTGCACTAAGTGAGCCGATGACCAGCATAAGTTCGAGCCTCGGCTCACGCCCAGCCGCCGCCACAATAAAACGACTTGTCTGGTGGTTGGCAGAGACAATTAATTTTAACAGAAATTTCCGATAAAAATTGCTTTTTTTAATTTTATCTATTTATTTTACTTACACCTCTCCCTAATTTGGAGAGGGAAAAGAAAAACTTATGGACAATTAATTATAGTTTACCTGAGAAGTGGGAGCTTTAATACCTCTCCTCAAAAAGTATGCGTCAAGTCTGAATGAATATACTAAAGTTTATTTTTGAGACAATTTTTCTCCTGGAAACGCTGGATATCCCTGCTAGTTGCAAATTAATAAATTCCGTATATATTCTTGAATAGGTCACATTTTGAAGACCGCATTTTAAAGGCAAAACATTGGCGTTGGCTTAAACATGACTAATTTTATATGTTGAAAATCTGAAATATAATAAAAGCGACTTCAATAATTAATAGTTTCATCAACATAAATCGAGAATATTTGTTTGTTTGTTTGTTTGTTGTTTAATGGAATATCAATTTTAACAGGTTATTTAATGCCAAATCTATTTTTTACGATAGTAGTGGTACTATTTAACCCACTTAAAGTGCGTCTGCAGTTCGAACTCACGTATTACGATTCCGTAGTCCAGCGCTTTAACCATTACACCACGGAGACATCCCGAGAATATTCGGAGAAAAGAAGTACGGCATTAAAACAAGTTAAATATTCCTAACGCCATCTTACAAAACAAATTAATTAACATTAGTAAAATAAATAAATAAATTTTAAGTCTAACCTAATATTTATTCTTAAAGCTTTGTTGTGTGATATGCATAACGCACCTTGCCAGAACTGAGCTTGTTAATCAATAATACGACACGCCAGTTTGTTATCCACTACACCACCATTAATAGGATTTTCAAAGAGTTTTTAAGGTCGTGCTTGAACGTCTGTTCAGGCTCCTCTAGTGAACTGTTAGTGAATAATACAACTTCAAACAGGTCGTTTTAACGTATGCGTTTTGGATGTAATTTATTCTGAGACGGGGAGGTTATACAAACACAAGTGAAAATGAAAAATAAAAGGGATGGTAGTTCGTTCTGTTACAAACTAGTTACCCCCACCCACCCCTCGCCAATATAACAAAAAGGAAAAAATATAATGTCGCCGGCACGGTTTTTAACGTGACGCGAACACTTCATCCGATACTTGCTTTCATCTTTCTCCTACAACGTAACCACACCTTTATTATTTCTTTTTCACCACTAAATAAAGATTTATTAGTCTTAATAATATATACACAGATCAGAAGTAAATCTACGATCTAAGTATTCGTTTCTTACACGGATATGACCCGTAAAAACGTGGCCGGCTTTTTATTGATTGGTGGTGGAAAGAGGTTGGTGGGGATGCTACAAAATAAGGTGGTTTGGTTTTGTTGTAAAATTGCTGTTGCACTTGTGTGTGTGTGTGTGTGTGCGCGCGCGCGTGGGCACAAGAAAAGGCTTTTTATGGCTACCCATTAATATCATCTAATAAACAGCACGCTTTGTATTCTTGCATACTTTCTAAAATGTTTTAGCCTGGCATAGGCAAATTCAGATGGTTACTTGTACATGTCAGCCATTATTGGATTATTCACTGCCGAAGTCAGTCTGACGTAACTATTCGTATTTAATGATGGTAATTTGCGAACAGTTATTATCACAAGTAACTTTCCATTTAATAATAGTTTGGTTTGGTTTGTTTGGGTTTTATGGTATATCAACCTTTGTAGGTTATTAAACACCAAATTCATTTTGATGCAAGTAATTCTATTTCAAACAATTCAGTTTAGTGTGAGTGCACAGTTTAATTGTCAAAAACATTTCTATTTCAAGCTATTCAGTCTATTCAAACAGTTCTAATTCAGCTATTTCAGTTTAGTATAAGTACAGATTTGTTTACACACAGTTAAATGCCAAAACAGTTCTGTATTAAACAATTCAGTTTAGTGTAAGTACAGTTTCAATGTCAAAAAAAGTTCCCATTTAATAATAGTTTGGTTTGATTTGGTTTCTTTGTTTAATAGCATATCGACCTTAGTGGGTTATTTAATGCCAAAGCCATCCTCGTAGATTATCTATGATAATATTTAAACAGTAGGGATAAGGAATTTCATATCTTTCTCAAGAGGATTAGTCCGAAAATGAACGTAATAAGCTGCAGTCCAGCGCTTTAGCCATTTCACCACGAAGACTCTCCAATTTAATACTAATAAGTTGTAGACAATTATAGATATTAATTTTAATTACAATCCAACACTAATAATATACAAGTCTTCTTTTCAACAGTGTTTATAATTGCAATATTAATGTTATAACAGCCAATTTATCAATGGCGCGCAAAATATTTTTCTAAATCTAACTACTTGGCTCATAGATGGGATTATATCAGGTTCTACCACTTTGGATCAAAGTAGACATGGAAGTAATAGCAATGATGGAGTAACACAAAACTCCTGAAAGCTCCAGAAATTGAGCCTCACCACCAGATACATTGACCAAATTCAACAATATGTGTCCAGGGTTATTTTATGCCGAGTAATTAAAAAATCTCGTTCATATTTACATTTTTGAAAGATTTTTGCAAACTGTCCTATCAAATATGAATTATCTTAGAAACAAATTTATTTAACCCCAAGATGAGACCCAATCACTTCGGGTCAGAGCAGACTCATGAGTAATAACAACGATAGAGTACTCCACCCACCACAAATCTCTAAAACTGGAACCTTACCATTTGATGCAGTTTAGAGACATACAATAGATTCCCTTTGGTGGGGGTGGCTTTAGCCCTCTGCAGAGAATAGAATAAGTGTATTCTCAGCCCCGCCAACAGGGTATAGTGGCATATCCAGGACGCTTAGTATACAATAAGGACATTCTTTAAAAAAAATGATTTTATTTCTAACAACACAATGTATATTCAAAATGGATAATTAATAGTTATTATTTGTCAAAATCTAGAAACCATTTCTTAGTTTTATACAACATTGTTGTAGGGCACACCGTGAAGATCAACATTACTTCGAGTCCAGACAAAACCACCAGTGAAGCATTCACACCGTACTTAATTTACAAAGTAATTCCTTTGGTTAAATGAAAACAAAAATCTTACTAATTGGCGATCATCATCATCATTATTATTATTTTATAACTTGCGAGTTTTACACAGCAGAGTCAGCTGAAGTGTTTTCCGGGACTCTTCGTATTCTATGCCGATCTCAATCTTATAATCTGGATGGTTTCGATTCTCCCACATATTTCCAGTTCATCTAGTCTCAACTGGCTCCCGGGGGCCATTCCAAGCTCACTAACTACAATTGGTATTAACTTCCACCGCTTTTTCATTTCTCAGGCAAGGTCCGAGTATTTGTTTATCTTTTCATTTTCTTTTATTTTCACTCAGTAGTCAGGCGGAATGGCAAAATCCACAAGACGGCAATCTTTTTTTTTTTTTTCTTTCTTTCAATTAATTCACTCTCGGTCAAGTTTCACTTAAGTCTGAGTGACAGCAAGTCTCCTCAGTTTTTCAGGACTTCTGAGTATTCAAGCCGAGTTTAACAATGCTGTTTTCTGGATGGTCTCGACTCATCTACTGATTTCTTCTACTTCTAGTCCCTTTTCTAAACCCCAGAGGACAGTTCTAAGCATATTAACTACAAACGATATCACTATATTGCACACCTTCAACTCTTTCGCAAAATTCAAGTACCTGACTATCCTTTCGTTTTTGTTTATATATTTTCATATTTAGGGCGGAACGGCAAAACCCACTAAAGAGCAAGCTTCTTTTTCTTCTTGCTTTGGGGCATACCTTTATAGAAAGAAAAAAAAAAAAAGGATTTCCAATCAATAGAATATTTTATAGAGATTTTATAAAATTAAAAAAATTATTTCCACAGATTATTATATAATGACTTATTAAACCATCATGAAAAGGATAACTTCGGGGAAAACAATGTGGTGTTACACGATCAAAAAGTTTAGAAATATAAGCTTTGGATGATTTTATTTATTTATAAGTTTTGAAAGACGTGTGCACACCTGAACAACTTAAGTAATAAAGCGATGATGTTCAGACTTTTTTCTTGTTGACTTTAAGGCAATTCAGAAAAAAAAAAAAAAAAAAAAGAATCTCGATACTTTTTGATCATCAATTTAAGATGAAACCCCGGATTATACAAGTTCAGCAAGTTTCCTATTCGCCTGAATAAGATTTGCGCAACTTAATGTTTCCTAATCTGAAAATTCATCTTAAGGTTAAGATCTTCATTTTTAAAGCCAAAAGCTATCTTAGTATAAGGATGACACTATTTAACCGATTATAGTGGTGGTCACTATTTAACCGATGACACTATTTAACCGATTATAGTGGTGGTCACTATTTAACCGATGACACTATTTAACCGATTATAGTGGTGGTCACTATTTAACCGATGACACTATTTAACCGATTATAGTGGTGGTCACTATTTAACCGATGACACTATTTAACCGATTATAGTGGTGGTCACTATTTAACCGATGACACTATTTAACCGATTATAGTGGTGGTCACTATTTAACCGATGACACTATTTAACCGATTATAGTGGGGTTAAGGGTGGTCATACGTTTCCCAAAGGTATTAATCTGAAAGTGAACGTAATAGTGCAACTAGAGTTCGAACTCGCTTACTTCAAGACCGCAGTCTAGCACTTTAACCATTACGCCATGAAGACTACTCCTGGTAATATATTGAAGTTGTGGGCAATATCAAAAGAAATATAGTAGGGTGGCTTCAACTCATGGAAATTTAAGAGCTTCGAATAACGAAAAACTCACTGGAATAAGTGAATTAATGCTAATTAGACTTTACGTTTCATTCATTGTTCATTTCTGCTGTGGTTAAATACGACTTTAGTCTCGATTCTTTTTTAAAGACATCTTCGAGTGTGAATGTGTATACATATAAACATTATTTATATATCCGGGTATTAAAAGTATTTCTCCGTTCTATCAGTTTCCACACATTAAATTTTTTATAAATCAGTAGAAATTTACCAATTAATATCTTTACTTTGGACTAACAATATTAGCATAATGATTTTATTTGTAGAATTTAGTTCCGTATAGTTTGAATATCAAGTTGGAATCAAATTTATTTTCCAGTTTGTTTCAGCGAGATTTTGACTTAAAAACTTTACTTACAGTATCGCTTATAAATACACCGAACTTTACTAGTTTTTTTTATTATTTCAAGGGAAATAATTATACTATCAAGACGGATATCATTACTTGTTATTTATTGCCAAACTCTACAGCATCAAAAACTAACTAAAAATATGAATATACAGAAGTGTAAGAACAAGTACACCTCTATATTTACGAGAATTTATTGTTGGTGCTGCAGATTTTATTTTTGTTACAATTTTAATAATAAATTATCCATAATAATATTCGTTTTAATAGTATTATATTCTCCGAGATATATCATGCTATCTGGCCACGAAGAAAAGACACACACATATATATATATATATATATATATATATATATATATATATATATATATATATATATATATGTATGTGTGTGTGTGTGTGTGTGTGTGTGTGTGTGTGTGTGTGTGCGCACGCGCGCACTTATTAGCTATATAGTATCAAGCTCGTCTGATTATGAAAATATTGAGCAGTTGGACTAACGAAAAACATTAAGTAAACACTGATAAAAGTCACATTTATTTATAGAGATAAAATTTATTCCAAGACATTTTTGTACTGGAAATTCCTTGTGTTTTATACACAGCCCAATTCATATCTGCCACGTGTTCACGAAAACAAATTAAAAACCCTTATACTGGATTCAATAACAAACCTACGTTTAACCCCCACCCAAAAAACATCTGTTTTCTAGCAATTCATTAATAACTCATGCCATACATTAAGGAACACCTATTCATTTCCACACAAACTTCAATAAATACTGACACCGTAAGATAGGGCATGTTTTCTGCTAAAAATACTCCCCCCACAACGACCGCAGTTTCCCTATCATTGGCTATACTCATCAATCGCAGTGAAGAACAATAACCTCGATGTCATGCTCGCTAAGTGGTTGCTCTAAAAGTAATAATAAATAGAGCAAGTTTTCAGCAACAAAACACACACACGTCATCCTCAGTGAATAGGCATTTTAGCCAACGATAAACAAGAGCCTAAATACCGTGTTTAATATTCTGTATAGCGCTTACCGTAACGGTTATCGCCATAGGAAATGGAATCGGCGACTGATTCAAATCCTGGACGATACTTTTAGGTTTCTCTTCGCCTTAATGATCTCAGGAAAGGCATGAATCCATATCTTCTCCCTCAGCAATAAATAAATAGTAGGGCAAACCGCATTCTTTAGATTTGGTTAGGCAACCAGGTTGCGAAAAGGAAAGCACTGAATTCAAACTAGGTTTACTCTGCTTAAAGATTGACCTTGTGTCACACAGTATTCATGTATATGTGAAATTCTGAAGATCTTTTTTAAGACGGAAATCTGACGTCGACCGAGACACGAGTAATAATTATGTCAGGTTGAAATTCAAGCATCATGGGAAAGACTAGGAAAAACCCATGACTTAAGAATTATTTCTATAAACTAATGACTTCGTAACGAACTCAAAAGTCTAAACTGTACATTAGATAGACTTATAAAGGCGTTCGTGGTGTAATAATTACCACCGTAGGAAATGGACACGGTGACCTGAGTTCAAATCCTGGGCGAGGTCGTTTGCATTTCACACAGTGCTAATACCCTTGGGAAAAGTATGAATTCAACTGTTCTTCTTCCAGATATGGATTAATAGTAGGGCAGTCTAGGCTTTTTAACCATGGTATGGCTATCTTTCGAGGAGGGGGGAAAACTCTGAATTCAGAATTGTTAAACTTCGCATAAACATTGACCTTGTGTCACATCCTGCTCGTGCGGAGGATTATATATATACGTGCGAGCATATTTGGTATATAATTCGATTTTTGGTATGTTAAAGTAACATAGTAAAAATGGCACATCGCAGCGTGAATTTTTTTAACAGTATTGTGATAAATTGTATAAAACTATTTACAACCAGTTATATATAATGCAACAGTGTGACAATTTCGTTTGCGCTCACTTTAATCAATCTATGTTTGCAAGGGAGAGAAACTATTAATGCCGATTAAAGAGCATTCATTTAGCCTGGTAATGCATGTTCAATAGAAAGGAACCTGACATTGTGATTAATGGTGGTCGATACAAGTAATAATTAACAGTTAACTGGTTAGTTTAACGGCATGTCACTCTTTAGTTATTTAATGCTCAAGTCAGACTTTTTTGCAAGCAATTATGTAGTTTCACGTAAATAATAATAATAAAGAACCTGGACCTTGCTAAAGAACTGAAAAAATCTATGGAACATGAAAATGACAGCGATATGTAATCGGTGCGCTCGGTACAGCCACAAAAGGATTGGTAAAGGGACTGGAAGAATTGAATATAAGAGGACGAGTTGAGACCATTTAAATGACAGTACTGTTAAGATCCGGCACAATACTAAGAAGAGTTCAGGTGAGAAATCGTATTCTCCAGAATTGGGGAATCACCTCCGGATGCAGTTTGAAATCCCAGAACACCCTTTCATGAAAGAGTTTTAACCTTCTCACAGAAGGTCCTAAAAGTTCATGAACTTTTCGTAATGATTAAACCTTATTCCAAGAAATCGGAATTTTGGTCGATCAAAACTACTGAATGAGAGAAGGAAAACATCTCGATCAGACATTTTAAATTGAAGTGTGGGAAGTTAAAAAATAATTTTAAGAGTGTAAGACGGACATATGTACTTTAATTAAAAACTAAGTATTGTTGTAATATACCGGTTTATGTACCTATTTTCAATCTTTTTATTTATTTATTCATTTTTTTTTTAATTTCGTTTTCTTGTCTAAATTAAGAACTGTCCCATGCTCTTCCTATCGAACAGAGGTTTTAATATAAGAAAAAACAATTGTTACCCGTTAGAAAAAAAAAAACTTCGATCGTAAAATACCAACTCCGCAGTATACGCATTGCACTCAATATTTAAAAAAAAATCTAAGAAAACAGATGATAAACATGAACGGAATGTGACCACTGGTGAGTCGTAAAAGTGGGTTGATTATTCAAATGGTATCATCATTATGATGATGATGATGTCCCTATTCATATAGTATATCATACCAATACAATATGGTTTATTTGTTAACTGCATATTAGTGCCTCAAAGATAATCAAATACCGACATTTAATTCATTTCCAAATGTTTGATTGCATTCCTAACTATATTTTCAAATTTTAGTTACATTTTGGAAATTAAACTTTCATTTATCTTTAACGATTTGTTTCCACAGTTATAAGATGAGTATTCCATTCATTTTTCAAACAGGTGTATTTAACCCATACATGGAGGGTACTACCACTTCAGGTTAGAGTGGACCTGGAAGTAATGGTTGATTCTATGCTCTCCAGAATTGGAGTCTTAACATTGGATATAGATTAACGTCATACACATGTCACTACTTTTTTTAGGGGGTGCAGAGGATGCATTCGGCGTATACTAAGCCCCGCCCATAGAGTGGTACAACGTTACAGAGTAAGGCTAGGTACAAATAATGGCCGTCTACGATCTCAAAATAGACATGAGTCTGCCAGATACCACAACTTCGCAAGTCTGATCCAGGAATTTTTTTTTTTTTTTTTTGGGGGGGGTACTATCAGATACTCTAACTAAAAGAACTACTCCCCACAAAATCTTTTATAAAATAGGGTCTAATCATGATGTAATGGTTAATGAGATGGTCTTAAAGATCTACTGAGTATGATCACATGCTTGTGATGGTGTTAAATTAGGCTCGGCTTAATTCCTAGAAAAACAAAGATAGACGGATGGATATAAATAAAGAGATTATATATATATATATATATATATATATATATATATATATATATCCAGACTTCCTACAGGATAATCAATTTTCTTAAGTTTATTTTTTCCTAAACCAAAAATACTAGGATTATTAATTCTCATAGAACATTACACAAACTAAAAAGGATTTCATGAGGTATTTCAAACCCGGCAGCACTGAAATTATATATATATATATATATATATATATATATATATATATATATATATATATATATATTGATTAGTTTAAAATGTTATAGGGTTTGATAATACCAAATGAAAAGTAATTTATACATAAGATTATAATATGAATTATAATAATGAATTTTATAGGAAAAAAACTCAGTGTTATATATATTGGTGGCCACCTTGGCTTTTTTTATGAATATGCTCCGAGAGGATTTATTTAAAATAAAATTGCTAGGTGGCTATAAAACACCGACTTCCATGCTTCTAAAATCCAGAATTTATTAATCTGTTCCATATAATATGGAATATACGCAGACACACTACCTTAAGAATCATATATATATATATATATATAGCGACTCAGATAGCGTGATGGTTAGCAAGCTAGACTAGCAAACCTTCACGAGCGAGTTAGAGTTTCATTAGGTGTCCCATTCATGGGGCCTTGTGCCACAACCGAGTAAACTGCTTAGTAAATTACTAATATATATATATATATATATATATATATATATATATATATATATATATATGTGTGTGTGTGTGTGTGTGAAAGAAAAACGAATGAAATCACCCAAGTTTCACATTTTTTTATGAGATAAGTGTGTGTGTGTGTGTGTGTGTGTGTGTGTGTGTGTGTGTGTGTGTGTGTGTGTGTGTGTGTGTGTGTGTGTGTGTGTGTGTGTGTGTGTGTAAAGTTATTTTTGGTTACAAAGTTCAGTAATAATATTTAATTCGATTTTATAATGTTAAACCAATGATAGAACCCTGCTATCTTTGGGTTAGAAGATAACTTCGTATCGTTTTTTTTTTCCTTCTCTCCAGTGGTTATAGGTGAAAATAAACTTACGAACCCTTAATGTTTTTTGATGTACTGAGAATATAAATTTGATAATCCAATCCTTAAATTTGAAAAATAAGTGTTTTTTACTGACAAACTTTTTTTCTTTTTTTGCACGACGGTCACCAACTGTGAAAGATATTTTTCATTCCTAAATGCTTCAAATTACACCTTTTACACTAGACGCTAGTCTTTAAAAAAGGTGTGGAAAGAATTCAATTAATCTTGTCTACATTCACCGAATACGTTTACCGATATATTTTCCTTTTCGAACAACTAAGATACTAAAATGTTAACAAGTTTTCGTTGTAAACAAACTAGATACATACAATTACTTTAAGAAAGTTGCGAGAAAAAATATGAAACACATTTACTTTTCTTGTCAATACACTTTAATTCAGTTGTGAGAATAAGAGATCGATCATTGAACAGTAAAATTTTCAAATCAAAGCTTAAATTACAACTAAGTTTTAGGTTACGAACTTATTGATTAATTCTTATTAAAAACTTTTATTCTAATTGTTGGGGAAAGTGTGAAATTTAGTTGCAAATGAGAAGTTTGTTATTTAACAAAAATTTACTTGCACTAACGGATATTAAACACTCTTAGCTTTAACTGTTAAAATGACCATACTACTAATTTCAAATGTATATGTGTATTTAAAAAAAAAGCTAGACTTAATAGATAGATATTAACAGACGCACACAATGTATATATAGTGTGTGTGTGTGTGTGTCTTGTTTTTTTAATTATATCGCTACAAATTTTTGTGCACCCAATATATATATATATATATGTATATATATACACACACATACACACAGGGGGCACAAGATTTTGTAGCAATATTATTTTAAAAAGACGTGTGTGTGATAGAAATTTTACACTCACCTTGTATGTATATGTAATTTTGTTTATATAATAAAGTAATAATACTCCTAAGAATACTTTTTAAAAAAACTACGCTCAATAGCCTCGTCTATATAGATTAATAAAAGAAAAGAAAATGATATATACTTGTTAGATAATCGCCATCTGTCGGATTTAGCTGATTGTAAAAAAAAAAATGTCGTAAATCAATTTATGGTAGCAACAACATATGTAATAAATGTTCTATCCATTGCAATTATTCCCAAGCAGCTTCACTTAATTCAATATATAGTACATCCGACACCATTGTGACCACCACCATAACAGTAAAAATCCCCGTCCTTTCTATTAAACCTTCGTAAATTACAATCAATTGTAATTATTCGGGCATAACACGAAATAACTTATAACACCTACCCCAACTTTGGACTACAAAATTCTGGGGGAAAAAATTATCGTATATAATACGCAGACATAAGGATGTGCAGTGTCTACATTTAAACTAAATTTAGCCTTTGTCCAACTTTTTATAGGTTCGCACTAACGGAAAGTAACAATTTATAGAGATTACACTGTGTCTGTAAAACACTAAATTTGCCCGGTATTTAAAGTAAAAATAAGGACGTGATTACAAACACACACAAAAAAAAACTTTGCCGCGAAAATAAGCTCTTATTAGGAGAAACAAAATTATACACAAACCACATTCCAGAGGATATTTCTCTGTAACGGCATCGAACACATTAGTTTTGACCATTGATATAACTAATTCTCGGTTAACCTGTCTCAAATAAGGTGAGGCATGTGGCCACAAAAGTTAATTATATCGCTTTAAAAAATTAGTAATATAGTTAATAGCCTAAAATTCAGGGCAGAAACATCTAGAAAAAAGTGCGTCTTATACAAAAACAATTACGGTAGTCCCCTTAAAATATCAGCCCCTTTCTCTTTCAGATTCTGAGTAAATATTAACAGTAAATAAATGGCAATATTGTCAAACAACTAAGGAACCGATACAAAGCCCATTTTCCATTACACTAACAGAATTGGATTATACATATAAAAAGTCATAATATTTTGAGATCAAAGCGGATCACCCGAAGATCAATTTTAGTTCAAAGAAAAAAAACTCAAACAGAATTCACCGATCGAAAAAAAAAATCACAGTCAAATTAAAAGAAAGCAAAAACCTCGATAAGTACCTGGATCTTGCAAGAGAACTGAAAAGTTATAAAACATGAAGTTGACCGTGATACCAACATAGTTGAGCCCTCGCGACCGATCCTCCAAAAAAAAAAAAAAAAAAAAAAAAAAAAAACTATGTAAAGAGTGGGAGCAGGGACAAATCAGAAGAAAAATCGTGTCTATCCAGGCCACATTACTGCTAGAATACCAAGAAGAATCCTGGAGAGCTGAGAAAAGTTACTGTCACTAACTTCATTGAAGGCCATAGATTAGTACTAAAATCGAAAAAAGTTAAATAATTAAAATGTATATGAAATTGACAGAATACGGCAACTTAAAACAAATACAATACCAGTAAATGTTGAAGTATCGGGACTACTTGAAATAAAGTCATTGAATGCGTCAAAGGATATCTGGACAGCCTAACACATGCGGAGTATAGAAGATTGTTTTCAATTCCATTGCGCGTATCAAGGAAATCCTCGTCTTTAAAAACAAACAAAACAAATAATCGCATATATATATATATATATATATATATATATGTATATAATAGCCAATCTATCATTACTTGCATTACGTGGTTACAAGACATTGAACTCTTGGTGGTCACTTAAAGAAATCGAAATCAAATGTAAGAGGAGGAAGAAGAAATAAGTGAAGGTAATAATAACAATCCTTTACTATATTGATCACGGACATCTTATATTTTTTACCAAAAAAATGAAAGGCTATGAGAAACAACAAATAATAATTAGCTATTTAAACTGCCAGAAAAACGAGAGAATCAAGTGTTCGTTCGTAATTCTGTTCGAGTCAAAAGAAATGTCAGACTATCAGTTATTTATTCAGTCACCCACCCAAGTATAGAGCAAGCTCACCGTTGCTTAACTCTGATGATCTAACCAAACCATTTGTTGATGGAAAATCCCTGGTTATGAATATATATATACACATGCAAGACGATCTATAAAACTGTTGGGTTCCCGCGATAACAACGATCCCTGATTATACTGAGTCTTCTTTTTAAGGAGTTAAAGATTCTATTTTGTATTTTATTGTCATTGCCGTTATATAGAGAATCTGGATGATTTAAAAAATGTAAAAGAATATTGAACGTATTTATCTGATAAAAGATTCCTTATTTGTGCTTGGTTATTTATCATCAAATCGCAATGATTTGAGAAGAGGTCCCCGTTTCTCTTGTCATTTGTTCCAATCATCCATCCTTCCTAGCAGGTCCTCCAAAAGACATCCAGTGTCCGCACAGAGCTGAATTAAGTCTTTGTTGATAGACTCCTCCACATGAACGCGCTAGTGTTGACAAGAAATTGTAGGTTAAACTTTGCCACGACGATAAAGTAAAAACTTTTTCTTCACATAATAAACTTAATATCATTCATTGATCACTACAATAACACAAATATTAATCGACTATTAGAGAGATTCCAGGCTTTCTGGCCTCATCCTAATTAATAAATGTATCAATTTGGTTGTCAGTAACAATAATAAAGAGAACATGTTACTGTTACTATTTCAGCAGACTACGAAAGAGTGAAAAGCTGGAGAAATAGTTTTACTCACACGTAGAACTCTGGTAAGTATTGTGGTGAAGATTGGTGAAAGTAGTAGCAGTCATTCAGAACAAACCCAAAGTTCCCTCAAGTTTATTTTACTAAAAATCATTGACGATAGTGTAAGTGTTGAAATACTCGAGGTATTTGCTGTCACTTGATCTCCAGAGAGAGCCACTGAGATAATACAGTTGGGAAAATATGACGAGTACATCACCATAAAATATAATGAACTGTGACTTTTTCCTTATTTCTAAAGACGCGATTAGGATCGGAGTATAGTATCTGTGCGCTCTATATTCAATATCAATTCATACTCTGAAAAGAAAACATCTGATTTTAAAAACAAAAGCTTCATTGAATTTTTTCAAATAATAATATGTCTATATCCTTAAATGATGGTTGAAAGTAACCGGGAAGAAATTTGTGACATTTTTTTAAAAACAAAACTCAAGAAAGAAAAGCAGTCACCTTATAAGTACATATATTACATTTTGATCTTAGTTTTCAACTGGCGATAATAAGGATTTTCCGAGGTGTGATTAACTATGGTATCTATCGCCTCTGTGCTAAGTGATAAAAAGCTAGGATCAAAAAGTAATATATGTACTCGTAGCAATCGAAATAAATAAATGAAATAAACATGGATACACACACACATTATATATATATATATATACACACACATATACGTCTGTTTTTCTCTCGTTTGTTTGGGGTTTTTTTTTTTTGTTTGTTTGTTTTTTTTTAACATAAATTTTCTGGACCCTTCGAGATAACTGTGTTTTACTTTTGCTCATTTGAAAAGAACCGAAGGCCGGTCCATTGTTAAATCTAGTTATTTTTGACGGACCTTATGCTAAAAAAATAAAAATAAAAATGTAATAAAATAACAAGTCAGATACTATTTTACAGTAAAACTTTTTCCAACGTCTACACTTAAGCTTGTCTTAAATGTACAAGTGTTTATAATGCAACTAACTTTTCGTCTAGCTAGTATCTCTCAGAAATACGAGACGAAGAAAATTTTTCTCAGTAGAAAGCAAAAACAATAACTTCACTTTAAAAAATATGATCAGGAACCTTACTAAATGAAAGATGTCATTTTGTGCCAGTAACTATTTTTATAGCAGCAGTAGGAAAAACGATAAATATTTGAACAATGAAAGTTTTCAAATATTCAAGTTGATCCCAAGAGTTAGATCGCCATTTTTACAGAAGTACATGTCGACAAATTTCAAGTTTGACAATTTAACGTGAATCAAAAAAGCTTAAAAGATATATACGGACACTTACTTTTATTTGCTTCTAAACAAAAAAAGAAAATGGCAGGCCAGCTTGGCCGGCTCGTTAATTGGCTCGAACCGTGAAAAAATATTGAGAGCTTCTTTTCAATAAACAGGTTAACTTCTTCAAAACTATGCAGTGAAAGAAAACAGGAAAATCATAATATAAACCTTCTGATTTGATAAGAGTTCCAAGCATACACTATGGACCCAATTGTAATTGTCAATAAATGATTCCGTTACTGTTTATAGTTTAGGTAAATTGTTTACTTGTTTCACATCTAAAAATTACGTCTAGTGCAAAAAAAAAAAAAAAAAAAAATCATATTCGGTATCAGCATTCATAGTTTTTGTTTTTTGTCTTATATAAAACCAAAAATTTTAAAGATATAAGTTGCAAGTCGGAACAGTTTTGATAAGAACATTTCGTTTGTTTTGTTTTTATTGTGTTTTTTTCTACACAAAATAACTTATCTTCGAACAACACCAGGTTAACTTACATAACTAGATCAACACGAAAACATCTGTTAAAAAAAAAACAAAAACGCACACGAGCATTTTATTTTATACTAGACGACCCACGAACCTGCCGGGTTCCCGTAGACGAGGATACTGACATTTCTATGAACTAAAAACAATAAAAAAATATTAAATTAAAAACAAAAGCTAAAAAGAGTGACGTTAAGCGCACAAGCAGACCTCCACCCCAAGATATTATCACTCAACTGCAAACTGATTTATTTGCAAAAACAAAACAGTTTAAGTGTATTCCTTTAACAATATTCACGCTATGATGTACCCTTTTTGTTGGTTTACAGTTACAGCGAAAATTTGTGTTATGTTTTTAAAGTTGGTATTTCTCAACAAAAAAAAATAAATAATTTTTAAAAATTAATAAATAAATAGAAAAAAAAATAGAAAAAATTAGGTGAAACAGAATATTAAAAAGTCTAAGCTTAAATATAATTCATTTTAGGTTTCATCATCATGATGTAATGTTTAACAAGTTTGTTTTTTTTTTTCCGAACAATTACTTTCGAAAAGTGAGTTCGATATTCAGTAGTTGCTCCATTCTAGGGTCTTGTGGCAAATTTAAACTATGCTCAGTATTCTAAAAATATTCTGCGAAATGTAATGGTTAATGAGCCTAAATTTGCATAAACCATAACGAATGAGTGAGTAATCATGAATATTTTCAATTAGGCTCCTTATACTTTTAACCCTTTAGTCACGACCTAGCTAACTTTGATAAATAATAAGTTCGATCCACGTAAGGTACACAACATTTGCGATCAATTTTAAGACCCGCTCAGTAACTAGTAATTTTCGCTCCAATAATGCTTCTGTTAATTCCTGACCGGTGACAATCATAGGGAGTTGATACATCATATATATATATATATATATATATTATATAAAATCAGAAAAACTTTAGTGTTTGGTCCAAAATTTTTGAAAGTAAAAATAAGTAAATCCAATAAAATACAGTTAAATGTGGCCATAAAATAAAAAAGAAATCTTATCATTGTATACTTACACTAAACTCCAAATGGTTCTTTTAAATTTAAATTTTTTTTTAAAATTGTGTCTCTAACGAAGGAATACAATGTTTTGAAAACTTTGTTTTATACATCATGGCTGCGCTATCACGGATTACAGAAACACAAAATTATATGGCCTGTTGACTAGTGATGAAAAATTAACTCTTCTAGACTTTCTATTGTAGAGAGTTCGAGCCTCACCGAGTACCACACATAGCAAAGCTTACTTTTAATGTCACGCACGGTGTAATGTTTAGCGAACCAGTGTTGTAGATTAATCCTAGTTACCCCACTATTTCTGACCTTGTACCAAACCTAAGCTTAGTAAATAGCTTACTAATAACATGTCTTTTTTTTAAAATTTATATCAGTCTTTCTAGTTCGATAACCCATTTCTCCCAACACATTGAGTCTGTTCATTTCTATCCATATCTAGTTAGATCTCTCTCTCTCTCTCTCTCTCTCTCTCTAATTAGTCGAAAACACAAACAAAAGTTTTTGTTTAAATATAAAACCCCTTTATCTCATTTTCCACATGTCTCTCGAGGGAGGGGAGATTTAAGCAGAGTTATTTTTCAGGCTTCCTTCTTTCAAAAACAATGCAGTATTTAACGAGTCAGGAGGCACGATTTTCAGATAGACAAGAGATTACTTGGTATTGAAAGGGGATTTTATTTTGATAATCCGATCAGCAGGTCCCGTAATGGGGGTACATTATTGCCCCGGATTCAGGGTACTCCTTTAGCTGTTTCAGCTGAAGCTCTAACGGACAAGATTGAATGCCTAAAAATAAATACAGGACTTTCAATTATAGTGTTCATTTTCGAATTACCAATCAGGAGCTGGGTTTTTTTTCTTTTTTTTTAACACCTACGGATGGCCATAAGGATAAATCTAAATATCAAATCCTGGAATTTCTGATAGAGTTATGTGATCGATCGGCTGAAATGAAGATGATAACAATGGATAACAAAGAGGCATTCCATCTTGTGTCGTTGCCTGGTCTCATATCGCGATAAAATTATTATATTTTTCGATATCGAAGGCGGTTTCTTGATTACGTTCAATCTGAATATAACAAATTACAGCAAAAGAAGGAAATTATGTACCAGTTTATAATACGCATGTTTTATAAAAGTTTTAAATTCAGCTCACACGACCAGCTCGAGATTTCCCAAGTCTATCAAAAATAAATACCAGTGCATAAGACGCAGTTGCAAATAGCTTAATTTATAAAACAAAGGTCTTATACGCCGGAAAATAAAGTGAATTAATTACACTAAACTTTCATTTCTTCTTTTAAACAGGGAAAAAATGTTTTTCTTTCTTGCAGAGTTTGTAAACTTTAAATGTTCGTAAGAAAAAGTAAAATTATATACGAGAAAGAAAGAAGGGGTGGGCATGAAATCGATGGGTTTCCATTTTAATGTTGGTCTATGATGATATTGTTGATTCTATTAAGTGACGGTTCCTAATTAGCATTTCATAGTTACCGCGAATTTGGATGGTTAAATAAGAAGAGACATTCAGCTCGAACTCGAGCACAACAAAATTGTCAAAGTGGAAATTGTTTTATTCTAAAAACAGTAAAGTGCGTGGCTCTAATAAAAATTTCGCTGGAGTGTGCTGTTCTTGCTAAGGTGCAGCTAAATATAATTAGAATTTTTGTTTATACACAACATAGACTATATAAAAACCCAATTATAATAAACTTTATTAGTCATACAAATTAAGGCTTTAAAAAAAAAAAAAAAAAAAAAAAGGTAGACTTATAGTCATCAGAAAGCTATAACGAGAGAAAGAGAAGCAGAAATTTACATAACTTGAGAGAAAGCAGAAAAATAAATAGTTGTGAGAGAATGAGAATTAAAAAATAGCAAATAATTGAAAAGAGAGAATATTAAGTAGAAGGTAGACACGAGACAACGTATAAGAGTCCTAATGATTGGCAAAAAAAAAAACGTTTAAAAAGACGTATTCTTTCTTTGTCAAATCAATAGGAAGAAGATGAGAAGCGTCTTTCGCGTTTCTTTGAGAAGAGAAAGTGAGAGAAGAGGAGGAAGGAAATATTTTTGCGATATTTCTCGTGTTTGAAGAATTACACACCCGCACCAACTTGGTGCTTCCCTTTCTTTCTTTTTCTCTCGCATGACTTTAAATAAATAAAAAAAAACTCAATATTACGCCTTCATTTCGCTCTCCTAAATAAGATTTTATCATAAACTAAATTCGCAGAATAAGTTTTTCCTAAAACTACGGAGAGAGTAAAAAAAAAAAAAAATTAATAAGCAGGTAATGTTTATATCTAAACAGAAAGATAATTAGAGTATTGAGTAGATTTTTCATTCTTTTAATCTTCAAGGCTGTGCAGTCATGGCATTATTATCATCAAGTTACCTCACTAAGGCACAATTTAAGCAGAAAGGTCCCCAATTTTAATTTTTATGACGGCATATAGATACGTGTTCCAAGTCACAATGTTTAGTTTTTCTTTACTTATTTCATGATTGTTTTCCATCAAATTGTTCAGCTGTTATATGAAGTAAAAACGCAAAATAATTAATTTGCAAACGAAGTAATTAAAATAAAATAAAATTGACCATCATTATATGTGGTATCAGCTGAATTCAGATTGGGACCAGTTTGTCTCAGTTGTGCAGCTTATCTATTTAAGTCTGCAAGGGTGAATGAAACAACTGCATAAATTTCGTCAATTATTTGCTTTAAGTTATTATTCAATAAACAAATTAATAAGGGTCTTTTCCTTCCTAGTAAGGCAGAGAACTTTTCTGTACACTTCGGAATTATTTAAGTATGAATCGGCTTTTCTGTCTATAAGAATTTTGTATAGCCATAGATATTTTTTTTATTTTCTAACTCTTTCTCTCTGAATAACCGTCACTATGTAAGAAAATGTTTACTTTTTATTGCTCCTGGGCAAGAATAGTTACTTCCCTAATTGCGTGTGCCTAAATTAAACAAAAAACTTTACTTTTGTGACAAAGAGGTGTATATAAAAAAAACATGATGGGAGACTATTTGGGAGGTAATACGTGAAAGTGACTGTCTCAAATCTTGAAAATACTCTCATCTACGTTCATATTGATTCTTATGTTGTTTAATGTAAATGAAAAGATGCAAATTTTTCCAGTTTTTAGAAAGAAAAAAAAGGGGGGTTAATTTCTAAATGTCATTATCCAAGGAACAAGTGTAGATTTTGTCAGAAAAAAATGTCCATTTTCAAAACTTTTACAGTATTAGCTATTAATAATATAATATCCAGGAACAACATTTGTGTAAAAGTAATTGGTACGGTTAATATTCAAATATAACAGCTATTCTAAGACAGATGTTCGAAAACGTAGAAATAAGGAAATTGTTATTTTGATGAAAAAAAAAAAAAAAAAATCCTCAAGAATAAAGAAAAATGAATAGATATGATTAATTTTACTTTATAGATAACCTTCGGTACGGATATTATACTCTGACCCTAGTTTTAAAAGACAGGGAGTGAGTAACGCTATGTTACTAGGCTAGCGCACAGATACTACACATTAGAAGTTAAGAATCGACGAACAAAGAAACACGGGAAAGCCACATATTATATAGATAGATTGTGTATGTGTGTGCGTATGCACTTACGTATAAGAGACAGGTACATTATGGCCCTGGTGGTCACCCGTAGCAGTAAAATTGGGTCAGTCATGCTTGTCTTTGTCTGACAAGGCGAATGTTAAGAAAGGTGAGATATTTTTCTTGGCAGAAAGTAACAACTTTTTTAAAATATAGATAAATAAAATAAAAATAAACGTTACTGGAGAAACGCACAGACGTTGGTATTTCCTGTACAAGTCGATAAGTCACGGTTATCAATAAAAAATAAATCATCAAAAAAAATTATAAAATATAAATCAATTATATTTTTTCATCTTCAGAATAAAGTTATTCGAAAGCAAGACGTAAGAAATCATTATTTTTGGTGCATATTTGTGCACGTAAAGCGGGTACTAAGTCTGATAGCGGTCCCTGATGATACTGATGCTTCTATTTATTTTGGAGGAGGTAAAGAAGACTAATTTTTAGTATTTCCGATATATCGGGAGTTTGAATGCAATAAAAAAATAACTGATTATAGAACAGACAAAAGTATTATTCACTTGCAAATAGGTATGGAAATTGATTTATTCCTTTTATTATTATTTATTTCAAGTATATTGATCTAACAAGAAAGACCTTGTTAATTTTTTTTTTTTTTTTTGCCAGGTGACGGTTACATATATAACAATTTTAGATTTTACAAGCATCGAATCATTTTTCTCCGAATGAGAACAAGTTTATTTTTTATTTATCTACCATTTCGAGAATGTAAAAACACTATATTTAATATACTTAAGCTCCTATTTTTAATTAGTTTAATTTCTTCAAGCCCAACACTGAGAAAATTTTTCATGAAAATTTATTTTAAAAGCTCAAATAAAATAAACGATCTATGTAGCTTTCATTCGATTGCCAAGCATTGAGAACTAGAATCTTTAGTTTAGGGGTCGAGAGTTCGAATCTAACTAAAGTACTTAGCCATTACTTCCCGTTTTCGCTGTCGTAAGGTCGAAAACTCTAGAGGGAGTTGCAGCTAAAAGTATATAAGATTAAAAGACGAAGGGAAAAATACATTTTTTTTTAAACATGCGTGTTGAAATTATAAAGTGAATGTTTGATATATTTTTTAAAATTATTTCAGTTCAAGAAACATTTTTCAAATAATGAAGGAGCAGAAATAAAAACTTTAAAATCCCAACTGCATTTCGCAAACAAAAAAGATACATTTTAAGATAATCTTAATCTAAAGAAAAGAAAATTGGATTAAAATAAAACAATATCTTCTTTCGAATACAAGATGTTATATATATTATTAACATTGCCTCACAACTACGGAGGGGGAGAGAGAAAGAGAAATTTTTTTAACAAATATTTTCAATAAAACTAAGTGAATTAACAACCTTCTTGAAAAGAAAAGAAAAACAGCAATTTTACACTTAGAAATGCCCATACAAGAAAAGGAAGCTGTAATAGATCGTCATTAAAATAGCCCCCAAAATTTCAAGGTTTTTTTTCTTTAAAATTTGGAACTGTTTACATATCTTAATATACAGCTACGAGATTAAAAGAAAAAAGGGGGAAAAAAGGCATCAAAATAATAAAAAATTTTAATTCCTAAAAAACTTGGGAATAAACAAAAATTCTAAGAATTAGTAATTTTATTTACTAAGTGTCGCTTAGATTTGGCATGGAGAAAGGAACACTCTGTGAGAATCAACTTCACCACACTGAGGAATATTCAATAGTACAGAGGGACTAGATTGTTGCCAACTATGACAGCGTATAATAATTTCACCAAAACAAATATTAGTACTTTGCTAAGTTAGCTGTAGGCACACACTGAGAATCAAACCCCCGAACAAGGATCTGTTAGCCTAGATTGCTAACTATTATACAACAAGAAGCACCCTAAAACTAAGCGTGATTTAGATTTGGCACAAGGCCACAAATATGGGCTACCTAGTGAGAATTGAACTCAATACACAGTAGTAGTAATTAATCTGTGAGCGTAGTTTGGAAACGATGACCCAACAAGCTGACCAACTAACACATCTCACGCACACACATATATATATATATATATATATATATATATATATATATATATACACACACACACACACACACACAAGAGACACGTCATTGCTAAACAAAACATTAAAATACTTAAAAGTTAAATAAAAGTGAGTTATAATCTCTAAAAATATCCATGTTGCATATATAAAGTCGTGTACTAGATAGATTAGTTTAATAGACAAAAGAAATACTTTCTAAAATACTTCATTACAATTAAGTTTTTAATAAAAACCGGTGAAATAACCAGATCCAGATCACTTTGTCACAAGTGATTTTTTTTTTTTTCACAAATTACTTGTAGGTCATTTTTTTTTCTTGATTTTTGATAGATTATTTGTCATTATTTTGTTTTTACTTTAATTTCACCAGAAAAAAAATTCGTGAAACAGTTATTCATATCGATTTTTTGTTTAATGGCATATCACTCTTTGTGGGCAATTCAATTCCGAAGAAATCCAGATAAAAGATCAACAATGGTCTTATTTAATCCATAGCTAGAAGGATAATTGAGTTCAATATCTTTCCCAAGGGTTTTAGTACGAAAGTGAACATAATAGCGCGACTGGAGTTCGAACTCACTAACTTCTATACTTCTGTCCAGCACTTAAACTATTACGCTCAGGGGACTCCCTTAAATACTTTTAGAAAGTTATGCTTTTAAGAAACAAAGACTGAAGAGCATAATCGATTTTGTTGGCTATCTTTCTTTCTTGCTTCATAACTCTTTCATACCAAAATTAATGATAATTTCTCAGGACTATAATTGTTTCTTTCTACGCATTATCATAAACAAAAAACAACTTTATATTCTTTGAAAATAAAATGAATCTACGACGAAGACAAGACTTAAAACAAAATTTAAAAAAAACAAAACAAACAAACAAAAACAATTCTTTTGCCATGAAGCAAAACATTGACTTGTTATCATTATTTAAGAGTCTCGATAAAAAGTAAAGACGACTTAATGAAAAGAAACAACTTCAAAAAAGTGGGAAAACAACCAGCTGAAAACACTGTATTAACAACAGAGATTATCCTACTACTCAGGTTAATATGTGTGGACAAATTTTTTTAAAGTTTAAGGAAATATTTACAAGAGGGCGTAAAAAAAAAAAAAGAAGGTGGAAAAATGTCTGTCG
>OY757923.1:71879203-71901703 GCA_963585895.1 Sepioteuthis lessoniana | reverse complement strand
CCTCTTTTCTTAACACTCAGCATTATATGGTACGGATCAAGGGTAAGTGAAGCAATCTAGGGAAAAGAGTTGCATTTTCCTCTACACCTCGGTGTAGTAACTATTGAAAAGAGAAACTTTAAGTCACCCTCGACTACGGTCAGCCAACTTATATATATATATATGAATATTATGAATCAACCATTTATTCATTATACATATGGAGATTAATAGAAGTCTGAAAAATATGCATAATCTGAAAGATAATTTTAAAAACTTACCTGTAAATAATAATCTTAAAAAAAGAAATCAACCAGAAAAAAATTCTCAGAAAAAGAAGCCAACTAAGTTGTAAATGCAGACATCTAAACAAATATCTAATAAAATACGCTAAAAATGCATTTTAAAGATTTGAATAAAACCTAACGTAATTTCTAAATTAAGTATTATTCAATGTATTAGACAATATATTCATTTTCTAATAGATCAATAAATATTTAAAAAAACAAAAAAAAAAAAAACGGTGGTGATAATAACGGAGAAAAAAATAGCAATTTCTGACAGGTAAATTCAAGTTCAATACACTGACAATATAATTTGTTCAATTAACGAGACGTGTGATAACATTAAAACAGTTTGTATGATTGTGAGTTCCGTCTGCATTGGGTGCCCTATAAAATTGGCTTTGTGTTTGATCAATGCTACACTTAGTGAAAAATAACAAAAAATTTCGTTGTTATGGCAACACGAAGTAAGAAAGAATGAAATATCGTTTCCTAAGCTGAGCCTAGTTTGATAGAAGAGAAAAGCGCCTTGTGAGAATCGAACCCACTATGAATCTTTGCTAAGCTAATAATTATACTACTTGAGATGATCTAAAGAGGAAGAATAAGAAGAAACAAAATTGGTGAAAAAAAGAGAAAGATATGAAGTGATAGAGAGAAGAAAGAAAACTGAAATATATTGTAATTTTGTATTGAGAGAGGAAACAAGAGCTAAGAAACCGAACAATCGCATAAGAGAGAGAGAGAGAGAGAGAGAGAGAGAGAGAGAGAGAGAGTGAGTCGATCCACACGTAAATAATGCTGTCTTTCATAACCGAAAGTATACTTATACGATGGACACACAGACTTTCACTTCAGTGTGCGTGTGTGGATGGAGGGTGAGGGGGACACACGAAAATGTTGGAGGAATTGGAACATATTATCAACTCATCTATTCAATCTGTCAAGTTTCCCGTATCTCGCGGACATTTCACACGTGTGCCGAAATCCCCCCATTAGGAAATAAATAAATAAATAAATAAATAATCTCATTTTCTATCAATTATTTCCTTTCATTTCCTTTCTCAAAACACATCGAAAGTATGTTTCATTAAAACTAGAAAGTCCTGATTTGTTTTTGTTTTTGTCTGACAAGATTCAAGTTTGGTTCATTTTTTTTTTTTTTTTTTTTTTTTTTTTGATGAATCTAAGGGACGGGGAATCTCCTCAAATCACCTGAAGTCTTCTAAATATTCTACCTTGTGTTATTATCATCATATTACTCCTTGCGAATTTTTCATACCAGTGGCAGCTAATGTTCTTTCACTGGAGTCTGAGTGACAGCCAGTCTCTTTGAGTCTCCAGGACTCTTCTCAGAATTTTGGCTGATGTTAGTAATGCAGTTGTTGGGATGGTCTTGACTTGTCCGATTTCTAACTCTTCCAGCTCTCTTACCAAGTCTTTGAGAATCGTTCCAAGCTCATCAATTATAGATGATAACACCATTATTATCATCGATATTATCATTATTTTACTCTTTAAGAGTTTTTCACACCGACGTTAGCTGATTGTCTCTCCCAGCAGTTTGAACGACAGCAGGTCTCCAAGAATCTTCTCAGTATTCTGGCCGGTCTTAATAATACTGAAACTTGGATGGTCTCCATTCATCCTCTTATTTCCAAGTCCTCCAATCCCTATACTAATCCTTTCGTGACTCTATCAAGTGCACCAATTACAGTTGGTATCTCCGTCACTTTCACGTTCCATAGTTTTTCAAGTTGTCCAGTAAGGTTTATATACATATGTCATTTTTCGCTTTCTTTAAGTTTTGCCCAGTGGTTTGTCGGAACTGCAAACTCCACTATTCAGCAGATTTTCTTCTTTTTTTTTTTTTTTTTTTTTTTTTTTTTTTGTTAACTTTCACCAGGTCTGGTCGAGATTAGGGGATCCGTTTGTATCTCAAAATCCCAGAGAAATGTGTGCATCTCATTTTCGAGGACTGATTCTGGGTTGTGTTTATACCATTCGTTCATATGATCAAATTTGCACAATTCACAGTTGATCACTTTCCTCACCTCGTCGTCTCCAGTCTTATACTCTTTTTCCGCTCATCTACTGCATTCGCTTATTATGCAATTGATTGTTTTGTCTCTATTATCGCATTATATACATCTGCTATTTCATTGCGTCTAATCTATTTTTGCTTTGACATAGTTATTCCTTATGGTGTTGTTTTATGCTGCTATCAGAAGAGATTCAGTTTCTCTCTTAAGAATTCCTTTCTTTGCCATGTCCAAGTATTCTTATATGATAACTTATTTGGCGCTTGAAATGTCTATACTGTTGTTTTTCTTTCCAGTTTTGTTTTCTGATTATCTGAGTTCTATTGATACTTGTGTGGTCTGTATTTTTTCTGATCGCTGTAATCAGTCTTCATCTGCCCTTTTTTATGTAGTCTTTGTCATTGTATCGATGCATTGATGCTATCTTCAAAGCTAGCGAGTCCTCTTTCTCCTTCTTTTCTTGACACTCACACACAGCCTGTCTACGTTATATTATTATTATTATTATTATTATTTACTCTTTTAGAGTTTTTCACGTCAGTGTTAGCTGATGGTTTTTCACTTGAGTTTTAGTGACAGCAAGTCTCCTCAAGTCTCCAGGATTCATCTCAAGATTCTGGCTGTTCTCAGCAATGCTGTCATTTGCATAGTCTCTACTCCAACTGTACTGGACCAGACATGACTGGGTGGGAAAGGTGATTCACTTGGAATTGTGCAAGAGATTGAAACTCGACCATACTATCAGATGATATATGCTCACACCAGAATCAGTTTTTGAGTATGAGACTCATAAAATTCTCTGGCATTTTGAGGTATCGACAGATCTCTTAATCCAGTCCAGAAGACCAGACTAAAAGTTAATTAACCAAATAAATGAATAATATATATATATATATATATATATATATATATATATATATATATATAATATATATATATATATATATATAAGAGAGAGAGAGAGAGAGAGAGAGAGAGAGAGAGAGAGTTTGCCGTTTAGTGGAGTTTACCGTTCCGGACGAGTACAGAGTGAAAATAAAAGAAAGCAAAAAGATAGACAAATACTTGGACCTTGCCAGAGAACAGAAAAAAAGGCTGCTCGTGCGCTCGAAACGGTCCCCAGGAACCTGGAGACGAGACAGGAGGAACTGGAAATCAGTGGAAGAATCGAGATCATCCAGACTGCAGCATTACTGAAATGGTTCAGAACACTGAGAAGATTCCTGGTAACATGAGGATATTTGCTGCCACTCGTAAGTCAGTGAAAGCCCACTCGCAAACACTGGTGTGAAAATCTAAAAGACTAAAATAGTAATCATAATAACCTCCACTATAGTGGGTTATGCTGTGCCAACAGACCTCAGAGTAAAAGAGAAACAAGGCGAAAAGCTGGACCTTCCAAGAGAATATGAACGTGACTGATACAAGTCGTAATTGAGGCCCTTAGAAACTGGAAAAGAGTTTCGATGAACGGGAGACTAGCTGTAAAATTGAAACCACCCGGGCCATAGAATTACTAAAAATAACTAGTATATTTAGAATAGTCCGGAAGATCTGAGAAGAATTGCTGTCACTCAGATTCCAGTAAAAGATTCATTTGTTAGAGGTGGTGTGAAAAAATCGCTAAGAGTAAAATAATAATAATAATAATAATAATAATAATAATAATAATAATAAGAAGAAGAAGAAGAAGAAGAAGAAGAAGAAGAAGAAGACCTTGACAATGAACTAAAAAGATGTTACGGAATATGAAAGTGACGGTGATACCAGTTATAATTAGTGCCCTCGGAACGAGCCCAAAAGGGGACTGGAAGAGTAAGAAATCGGAGGACAAGTGGAGACCATCCAAACTCCAGCATTGTTAAGATCGGCAAGAATACTGAGAAGAGTTCTGTAGACTTGAAGTGACTTGCTGTCACTCAGACTTCATTGAAAGATCATCAGCCAACGCTGGAGTGAAAAACTCACATGGAATAATAATAATAATAATAATAATAATAATAATAATAATAATAATAATAATAATAATAATAATAATAATCTATTTATACTTATTAAAATCTGTATAACTTAAAAACGGCACATGATGGCAAAATACTGACTTCAGATTCAGTGATCCAAATATACTCAAGCTGTGAACAATTTCTTTCGCGACTGACCAAAACATTTTTTGTTGCTGTTGTTCTTGTTTAATATCTTCAGGGTTCCTCAAAATATAACAATTGTTTCTGTAGAAAAGGAAATTTTCATTTCTATCTACTTTTATAAATCTTACAATTTTTTGATCCCTTAAGCCGGTACTGTTACAAATGAATTTGCCTGTCCTTTATAACATGACATTGAAATAGCAATGTTTTATATATAAATAAAGTTATTAACACCTAAAATAACGGGCCGAAAACTTGCTTAACAAGACGCTCTAGAAATAACAGCTGGAAGGAAGATATTTAGACCTCTTGCTTGTCTGGTTAAAGAAAGTAGTAATGTGTACATACGACACACATCCGCCGCTAGGTGTGAGCTGGAGTGGCAAGGAGGCAGGGAGGCAGGGGTCTGGCTGTAAACTGCCTGGGTTGGCTGGCGTCGAGATTTTGCAGGCTGACTTGACAGTAGGGACATGAACTGAAGTAGTGGACTCCTCAGGGTTAAGGCCCGATGTTAGCGGGACAACCGTCACAAAAGAAGAAAGGCATATATATATATATATATATATATATATATATATAAAACGTCCCAACCCCCAGATCTCTATCTATCTATCTGTCTATCGATCGATATATATATATATATATAGAGAGAGAGAGAGATGGGATGGGATGTGATATTTTCTGGGCTTGTCTAAAATACGTTACAAGACTAAACGAGATAAGACTGTCTTGCGTCAGTTTTACAGTGGAATTTGTTGCCGAAAAATATCATTAAGATTAATCATTGTCAATGATTGATTGATTTTTTTAACAGCATGTCAACCCATCTTGGGTTATGTTATGCCTAGAGCTTATAGAATCGCGTTGTATATTAATATTTACACTTTTTTGTCGTAGTTTCTGAAAGGGTTTATTTTAGTTTTAATATCAATTTTAATTTTTTTGAAATTTTTTTTCTGATTCAGTTAAATTTCATTTATTTGTCCATTTGATAATTTGCTCTCGGTCCAATCGAATACAAATAAATTTTTAGCTCATCTATTTGACTCATAGATAGGACCCTGCCAGGTACTACTACTCCGGCCAGATGTGGACCTGGGAGTAATGGCAATGAAAGAGTACTCCATACTCCTCCAGATTTCCAGAACTTTAACCTTACTATCAGATGGTGTTTAGTGTCACATCCAGGACACTTCTTTCGGGGAGGGAACCAAAATCAAAGACAAATGACTTGTTCTCGGAGAACGTTTTTGCTTTGAAATAGACTTCAGAGAATAGTAAAGCGGTTTGAATCCGAAAAGTCCTACCCTGGAGTCGCCACTGATGTATATATATATACATATACACGCTCCTCTCTCGGGGGTTGAACGCTCTAGCGTAGGAATTAATGGCTGCCACCCACGTAATGCAAAATTTTAATAACGAATTGAGCACTTTGGATAGCGCAAAATGTAAACAAACGAAAGCTAATACATTTGCCTTGTAATTTGTAGCAGAAAGAAACTAGAATTTTTGTTTGGCGCGTAATTTAATTTGACCGTTAGAGTCGCCGAAATTTTTCACCCAATCAGGATGACTTGTCCTATTCAGCCCGAACCATATTTCCTAGCAGCACCAAAAAATTGAAGAAAGCCCACGAATCTCTCTCTCGCTCAGAAATCCTCAAAGGGAACGGACGTCTATTTGTCTGTTCCTGAATAGCAGGAGCCGCATCAACCATTATGAGGAGAGCCATCTGGTTTATGGATCTCTTGGGTCTATTCTTCTAGACCAAGGGATTCTAGTTAAAAACAAAATAGATGATACACTCTAACAACTTCCTACCTTCTTTTTTTACAACGAAGCTCGCAGCATACCAGCGCAAACACCTTTACTTCATGCTGCCATTAAGACCTTGATACAAAAACCTAACGACGTCTTCGTTCTTCTCTACCACCTTTATTTTCCATCAACATTAAGCGAGGGGATAACAACCAACGAAATACCAACGCTACCAACGAAATACCAACGCAACCGACGTAAAACCAACTTAAACCTTAAACCTAAAAACCCAATAATAATAATAATAATAATGTTATCCCCATTGCTATAAATTTCTAAGTTGACGTATGTCGGCGAAATGGCTGAGCGGTTAGATACCATGTCTAGCGTAAAGTTAGGTGGGTTTTGATCTCAGCTTGAAGCGTCCTGAAGAGTTGTGATACAACGAAACTGTCTGCGGATGACAATATATGTGTGTGCATGTGTGTGTGTGTGTGTGTGGTTGTGTGTGTGTGTAAAAGAGAAAGAGCAACATGGGAACCTAACTTTCTAACTTGACGGGTTGTCTATAATTGCTGTCCAAGCATACCTACGTCCAGATGTCGAAAATGTGTGGGCGAAAGAGGTCAGGACCCGTTTTGGGTGGAGTGATAATTGGATACCTAATCAACTCTGCCTCCCCCACCCTCAGGTGGTGTTTAAATGAGACCGGCAAATCCTCGCTAGCATCTCTAAATGCTTGATGTTTTATTTGCAGTGCTTAAGAAATTTTACCTCAAAGGTGACAGTAACTTTAGCAAATATACTTGTAGGTGAATAATAATTAATTTGCAAACAAGTGAGTAGATAGGTAACCTCGTTTTATTTTGATGAAAGAAAACCGGTAAAATGTTACAATGAAATTAGCCGGAAAAAATACCAATATAATGATACAAGGTAGCTATTATGCTGACAAATAACTAAATGTAGCGCGCTTACAGGTTACTGAACTGCATCCGGTGGTGTTTTGGGAGTGGTAGTATCTATGAGGGTCCCACATATGGATTTGAAAATTATTAATAATCATATTACAATAATTGAAATCATATAACTGAATACAAATTATTCATTTTAAGAATTGTTACTTGAAGCTATAATTATTTAGTAAGGGTTATTAGAGTTCTCCAATGGTCCGGGAGATCGTGGTTCAATCCCAGGTCGTGTCATACTAATGACTCAAAAATGGTACTTGATGCCGCCTTGCTTAAAACTCAGCACTATAAGGTAAGGATCAAGGGTAAAGTAGAGCAATCCAGGGAAGGGAGTAGCGCCCTCCCTACACCTCGGTGTTGTAGCTATTGAAAAGGGAGCCTTCGCTTCACCCTCGACTAAAGGTCACCGATTTTACTTATTATCATTTTTATTGCTATTAGTTACTTTAAACGAGAAAATTACTTTAGACAAGACCATATAATTTTGAATTAGATAGGAATACTTGACGACATATAACTATGTTGAAAGTATTAGTATATTAAATAGATTCAGCTCATACCTTTTTTTTTTTTTAATGGAGACTAAGTGCTTGTTAGTTGAGTATGTGAATTTATCCAATCCCTCCACGGTAATGCAATGGGACACAAGATTGTTTATCAAGGGGGTCCTGCTGGAAAATTATTCCTATTGGATTGGAATACATGAAATATATAGTTATTTACGAAGAATAGCTTAGTTGTGTAAAAGGTCCAGATGTACGGGGTACCCCGTGAGAATCGAACTCACTAACACTGATCGGCTAAACTAGCTTGTTAGCCATTACACCACGTGAGGTACCTAAATTTATAACCATATAGCAGTGTGCAAACAATAAATTAAAAAAAAAACCAGATCTTAGCCCCTTTTAGATGAGGGAGTAAATGCTGTCTGTTGGGAAATAAGTATTGATCCAACTTCCATCTCGATAATATAATGTGACATAAAGTCTGATTAATGTGAGTAGCGCACAGGAAGCAAGCCTCCGTCGGGAAGTACAAAATATATCTCAACTCTGTCGGCATCCACCTTTAAGGGACGCTTCAGGCATCGGTCAGTAAAATTATCTAAACTTGAATAATTTGTAAATATTTGATTGTGATCATAAATATATTTTAAATGTTCCATGGCATATTTTAAAAAACTGCATTTTGAAAAAAAATTTCTTCAACCATTTGTTTGCGCACAGTTATATCATATCAAGTATTCCTGTCAAATACAAATAATTTATATGCAACTATTTGGTTTCAAGTACCGATTCCAATATTATAATAATAATAATAATAGCGTTCCACTGGAAATTGTGCAAGAAGTTGAAGTTTGACCATACGAACAAATGGTATATGCACAACCCAGAATCTGTCCTTGAAAATGAGACGCACAAACTTCTCAGGGATTTCCAGATATGGCCAGGCGATCAGATCTTATGATAATCACCAAAAAACAAAAAGAGAACTGGACTTTGCTTTCCCGGTGGACCACAGAGAGAAATTAAAAGAATGTGAAAAGAGGGATGAGTACCTCGACCTTGCTAGGGAATTGAAAAAGCTATGGAACATGAAAGTGACGATTGTGATTGGTGCTCTTGTTACAGTCACCAAAGGATTTGGAGACTGGAGGATTTGGAATGGAGACCATCCAAACTACTCTATTCTTGAGATCGGCCAGAATACTGAGAAGAGTCCTGGAGACTTGAAGAGATTTGTTGTCACTCAAACTCCAGTAGGAAACCATCAGCTAACGCTAGCATGAAAAACTCTCCAAAGAAAACAAATAATTATTATTATTTGTTTACGTTCAATTATATGGTTTCAAGTCTTTCTATTTGATACTAGTATTTTTCAAATAGATCTATTTGAATCATAGATGGGACCTCAATAAATACGATTGCTCCGGATCATTCTGGGCCAGGACGTAATGACAACGAATAGGTACTCAACTCTCCCTAGTCCACTAGAACAGGAACTTCACCACCGGATATAGTTTAGTGTTATACCCACGACATTGCAAAAAATGAACCGAAGATAGTTCAATGTATACTGGACATTCTACAAAATTCTGACTTGCGGTAACCATTCCCGAAGACAGATCCAGATTGATTGATTGATTGATTTTAACTACATGCCAACTCGTGTTGGGTTATTTCATGCTTAGAGGTTAGGGAATCACGTTCATTGTAAGTTCATATTTACCCTTTTTTGTGTTGTTGCACACGGTTATATAATCATTTTCAAACAGATTTATTTGACCCATAGATAAGAGGTACTACAACTCCAGGTCAGAGTGGACCTGGCAGTAATGAAAGAGTATCTATATTCTCTAGAACTTCAGAACTGGAGCCTCACCATCATCTGACTTTGAGTGTCATAATCAGGACATCCCTTTTCTGGCGGAGTGGGGAATCTTAAACATATGAAGAGGATGCAGTTGGTGTATTCTTAGCCCAAACAGTCAGAGTGCGATGTCAGATTCAGAATGACCAAACTCGATTTAGTCAAAAATACACGCTTCTATTTTAATAATGAAATCATGGTCGCTACGTGTAATAGCGATTTTTTTTATCGCTGGGGACGTGGAACAACCTCATTATTCCCATTACTTCATCAGGCAAGAAGCGAGGAACACCTTCAAGTAGGTGAATGTGTCCCTTTCGTCATTCATTATTAGGAGAGTGAGCCAGGTGTCTTGCAGAACTTGGTCGTGACTCACCAGTAAATAACAGGCCATTACCTTCGGAATTGTAAGCGTCGGCCGTTAAAGTTATTATGTCCAGTGGGTCTTTCGGGCTAAAAAGGAAAGACCCGAGGAGGTAGTGAAAAAGCAGGGTGGGTTGAGGGGTAGAGGAAGAAAGGGATGTGATTGGAAAAGGCATTTTTGATTCCTTGAGAATGAATCACATGACTTCAGAGACACAGATACTTCCGGCCCTGGAGAGTCCATACAATTAATGCAAATAATAACACCATAGTTTGTCATCTCCTTACTCCACGTGGCGAGTGCAGAATACGTTGGGCGAGTTTCTTTCTTTCTTTCTCAGACAATCGGTACCGGCTTATTGGCCAAGTGAGTAGAGTGTTCGTCAATGGTCCAGGAGACCTGGGTTCAATCCCAGGTCGCGTCATACCATAGACTTTTAAAATGGTTCTTATTACCTCCTTGCTTAACACTTAGCAATATAAGGTACGTATCAAGGGTAAAGTGGAGCAATCCAGGGAAAGGAGTAGTGCCCTCCCCTGCACCTTCATGTTGTAGCTATTGAAAAAGGAGCCTTCGGGTCGCCCTCGACTAAGGTCGCCAACTTTACTTTTTACAGTACATATTTATAAATATATATAATAGGGTACCGAAAAGTTGTCACTCCTAAAAAAGAATGGGAAAATTCGGAAGCTTGAAAAATACCTGCTATTCCACATGTCGTTTTTCTTAATGGCATAACCCATGAGTGTTATTTAATGCCAAATCCTGTATATAAATGCTTTTTAAGTGAATAATTTGTAGGTGATATCTTTTTAATGGGCCAGAGCTCATTTGTTTGCTCACAGTCCAATAGTTTCAAGTATTGCTATAAAATACAAATAACTCAGTTTAATATCAATCATCTGTTTGCACCGTTAAATCGTTAAACAGTTCAATCTAACCCATTGATAGTACCCCTACCGGTACTACCACTCCTTGTCAGAGTAGATCGAAACGTAATGGCAATAGATGCGTATTCAACATTCCACAGAGCTCCAGAACTGGAGCCTCACCATCAGATGGTTTAGTATCATATTCAGGAAACTCGTTCGAGTATCATATTCAGGAAACTCGTTTAGTATCATATTCAGGAAACTCGACGAGGCAGGCTATTCCACTCGTCAGTTCTCCAATTTTAAACACCTCGTACATACTTTATATTATTTTCTTTAAAATGATAATTAAAATAAATAAATAACTGAATAAATAAATAAAGTAAAAGAAATTTATAATTTAAAAAAAATTCTTTTTTCGTTTGAATCGATAACCTTTCAATAATTCCTCTTATCTATCTATCTATCGATCTATCTATTTGTGCATGTGTGTTAATATGTATCGAACATATACTTGTATGCATATTTATTTGCTTATTTATCTCAGTCAGTTCATATCTATCTATCTATCTATCTATCTATCTATCTATCAAAGTGCGTATATGTGTGAGTGTGTTTAGGATATATGCATGCATATCTGTATATTTACTTGTTTATCTCTTTCATATCTATCTATCTATCTATCTTGATATTAATCAGGCAAGCTATTTTTAATGAATAAACAAGTATCAAAAACATTAATTTAAAAAAAATCATTCTCCCGTATTTGGGCCAACAACTTTCAGTACTCCCTCCTATCTATCTATCTATCTATCAATCTATCTATTATGGGCTATTTTGATCTAGCTAGTTAGATCTGTTCCCAAATTAGTGGCTTCTCACCCGTACATGAGAGTGGGGCAAAAAATCGCTCAGGTCGGTCTGCATTCTTCTTGTTGGGGTACCTGATGCACCAGGTAATGACCTTGACCATTCAGTACTCTTACTACCTCAAGAAACAGCTGAGTGACACGCCTTATATCTCCAGGCATGAATAACTAAGGGCTTCTGGCTTTAAAGCAAATGGCTAATTTAATAAGTACCTATAATATTGCAACAGGTGCCCTGTTTTCTAGTAATTGCTTCTATCTCATGGATCCTTTATTAAATGAGCAAGAGTCCACTGCGTACTTACAACTTGCAACCGTGTGCTAGACTCATTCATTGATTTTAAAGCCATGTCTACCCGTCTAAGTTTTTGTCTTGGCTAGAGGTTAGAGAATCGAGTTTATTGTACGTTCATATATATATATATATATATTGTTAGTTGTTTCTAGATTTTTTTTTGCCTGATGTCTTTTTGCGAATATGAATGATTTTTAAATAAATCTATTTGACCCAAAGGTAATACCCTAACAGGTATTACCACCCAGGTTAGAGTGGACCTGGAAGTAATGGCCATGAATGGGTGCGCCACACTTCCTAGATCTCCACAACTGGAGCCTCACTATTAGATCCAATATAGTGTCATATGCAAGATACCTCGTAGAGGAAGGGCTATTATTTCTTTACAGGGGGATACAATATATATCCCCTCTAAATGGGATACATACTGTCTCACTTTTCCAGGGGATCCAGTATGTATTAATCCCGGGGATACAAGTATCTTTTTCTAAGTCTCGGCAAAAGGACATGTGACAGACTAAGCTAAGATTAATAAATACATTCCAAGGTGCGAAATCATGAAGCATAGTCACCTAGCTAATTGAGATACCTGACCAGCGGATAAAGTTTAGTATCCTACCCATGACACAGCAAAAAGATAAATCAAAGATAGTACAACATTTGTTGGACACTGTATAAAATTCCGACCTGCAGGAACAATTCCGAAAACAGATTCAGATTGATTGATTGATTTTAACGGCGTGTCAACTCGTGTTGGATTATTTCATGCTTAGAGGTTAGGGAATCACGTTCATTGTACGTACATATTTTTTGTGTTGCTTTTTCTTAAGAAGTTGTTGCACACGGTTATATATTTTTTTTCTTATTTTCATCATACAACGTGTGAAAGCACGTGCGATACTCTGTCCTCATCAGCCGCCAACCAGTGATAACACAGTTTCGGTAGCTTAATGCGGTACTGCCACTCCTGGCGCTACCAAGCAGCATTTACCACCGGATAGGGTATTTAAAAGAAATATATATCTATACATACACCAGATCAACTAAAAGCAGACATTACATTGGACGTTCGTTTATCTTCATTTTAGTGCAGTTTGTGGTTTAAAAACGCGTTTACTTACGGGTTTGATTTATTGATTGATTTTAACGGCATATCAACTCGTGTTGGGTTATTTCATGCTTAGAGGTTAGGGAATCCCGTTCATTGTACGTACATTTTTTTGTGTTGCTTTTTCTTAAGAAGTTGTTGCACACGGTTATATAACACACACGCACACACATATATATATATATAGAGAGAGGGGGGGGATAATAGGCACTATAACTCCAAGTCAGAGTTGATGTGGGAGTAATGAAAGAGTTCCCTATATTCTCAAATATTTCAGAACTGGTGTTGTACAATCAAATACCCGTGACATCCCATTTTTGGTGGGGTGAGGTCTTACACCAATGCAGAGGGTGTAGTCGGCATATTCTAAGCCCAAACAGAGAGCGAAATCAGATTCAAAATGAGCAAACTCGATTTAGTCTAAATTACGCGCTTCTAACTTATTAAAATTATCATTGTCGCAATATGTTTTTCACATGCCTTCTACCAGACTTAGCGAAGCTAAGTAAATGCCAGCAAAGTAACAAGACTATTTAAAAGAGAAAGGTCAATGCTTTTTTCTTTAAGTTGAAGAGGTTTGAATTTCGCCTATGCGTGTCTTGTCGTGAGTCGATGCTTTGCTCTCCGAATCTACAGTCCGGTCAAGAATAAAATCATTTTTCATTGCCCCACTCCCACCAGATTGACAGAGGTAACAGCTGTCAAGATTTTTGAACTGTATAGATAGAGGAAGCTTTTAATGTTTTCTTTATTGTCTCAGTATCGTCAGAGTTGTTGTTTTTTTTTCTTTTTTTCATGTCACGAGGAACATTTAAATAAATAAATGAAAGTAAAAGAGAGAAATACAGGATATGAACTCTCCATTAAGTAAACATTCAGATGTTGTTGTTTTTTTTTTTTCGCTATTTTGTTGTTGTTATTTTTTTGTGGGCGGGGTGCAAGTCATGAAGAGAAATAAAATATAGGGAGACAAAAAAGCAAACTTATTTATTTATTTACACTTTACCCCCTTTCTTCTTTTTATTCTTTTTACGACTTTCACACAAGGTGCCTCAGACTTAAAATATTTTCGAACGAAGAACATAATTTATGTCCCTTTCTTTTTTTTTCATCGATGTTCTTTTTCACTTTCTTTCTTTCTTTCTTAGTAATTATTCTCTTCTTTCTTTCTTTCTTTCTTTCTTCTTAGTAATTATTCTCTTTCTTTCTCTCCTGCTCTCTTTCTTTCTTTCTTTTTAGTAATTATTCTATTCTTTCTTTCTTTCATTCTTTCTTTCTTAGTAATTATTCTCTTTCTTTCTCTCTTTCTTTCTTTCTTCTTAGTAATTATTCTATTCTTTCTTTCTTTCTTTCTTTCTTTCTTCTTAGTAATTATTCTCTTCTTTCTTTCTTTCTTTCTTCTTAGTAATCATTCTCTTCTTTCTTTCTTTCTTTCTTTCTTTCTTTCTTTCTTTCTTATTATCTCCTTTCTTTCTTTTTCTTATGTAGAGTATAAATTTACCCAATCCCTCCAGCACCGGCAGAATATCGAATAAGATCAATTTTGAAACCGGTTTCAATTGTGTTTACCGACTCAATCAAGACTAAAGAACCTAGACTGCCCAATTTTGGTGTAGTTTGAATACTTTTTTTTGCACGCAGTTGTAAGGTTTCAAGTATTCCTATCTAATACTTTAAATTATATAGTTTCTTGGTGTTATTTCTATTTGTTTGCACACGTATTTCCGCGTAACTATTAATTCATAGTAAACAATTATAACTTTGATTATAAATAGATCTATTTGACCCATAGTTGGGACTTAAACAGGTACTACTGCTCTGCATCCGAGGATACCTGGGAGTAATGACAATCAAGTGGTTCTCTTCACTTCGAAGATCTCCAGAACTAAAGCCTTACCATCAGAGACAGATTTGATTTTGTTTTTTGGTGTGTGTGTGGGGGGTCTTATCCCTCTGCAGAGGAATATTGTCGTCGTATTCTGACCCCTGCCAGCTGGGCTAGGTTTGTGTGGCATATTTTTCAAACTTCTTTTCTGATGAAGTTTTACGGACACAATATTTGTTTCAAACGCTTAAATCAGCGATATCCACCAGAAACCGTGATCTACGTATTTTATAGAGAAAATTGGGTAATTAAGTATATCCCCAATTTTCTCCATAGAATTCACAACAATTCGAATTAAACACAAATACGTAAGGTAAATGAATTTCTCCAGATCGAGATTGTTCCCGACATGATGAATGGATTTTTCAAGAATTACCGTTTTCTTTGGAGAAAACAGAACAAATCTGACAGACCACAACAAAACTGACCTTTGCCACTGAAAGTAAGTGAAGACGGAAACAGTCGAAATCTGCCAATCAGAGAAAGAAAGAAAGAAAGAAAGAAAGCAATTGTTTTGCCCTGGTGTCTACCTCCTTCCAAAGACTCTTTCACACACGCGACTATTTCCGATTGCTCCTGGCTAAGAGAGAGGTTCGTTTGGACCTGCTGACATTCAAATATGGGCGACAGTAGTAGTGGTAGGGAAAGAAGACAGTAAGAGTGTTGATCATCTTGACTGTTGTGGATACAGAAGACCTCGGTTACCGAAAAATTACGGAACGGCTTTAAAAAAAAGGTGGGGGTACCTAAAGTGCTCGTGTATGCACATGTGTGCATGAGAGAGAGAGAGAGAGAGAGAGAGAGAGAGAGGGGGAGGGAGAGAGTGAGAGAGAGAGAGTAGCCGACCGACAGGAAAGGACATCATACTCGGTAATAGATGTATCTTCTGTCTCTCCTCCCTCCCCTTTCCCCTCCCTCTCCCTTCTTCTCTCTCAAAAACTTTATTAGCTTAACCTAGTATGGCATAGAGCCAAATTTGTGGGGCACCAAATAAAGGATAAATTTACTACACAAGTAAATCTTCCTGTGAGTTAAGCTCTCAAATCAACATGCAAGAGTAAGTGTCTCTCTAATATATATATATCTACCGATCTATCTCAGACTGATCCTAATTTTCTTTCTCGTTCATCTAAGTTTATTGAAAACAACGTATTTATGAATTAGTTCGTAACTATGCACACACACACACACACACACACACACACACACACACACACACACACACACACACACACACACACACACACATTCTCCTTTCATATATATATATAAATATATATATATGTATATATATATTGAATGTTAAAGACACAAACATTTCTTACTATGAATATCGATCCCCAGGTAGGCAGCAAAATAAATGAAATTATTAGGGAAGTAATTTTTTTCATGCTTAGAAGTCTTTTACCGTAAAAATGTTTGTCACATGATCGAAACTAGTCAAGCAGTAAAAACGTTCACTCCTCAAAATATTGATCATGCGACTTAAACATGTCAGCTTTTACTCACTTCTTTTGATTAACTAAATTCTAAAAAAAAATGGAAGGGAAAACTATGCACCAACACCAACTGAAAAAAAAAAAAAAAACTCTAAAGCACAGTTAGACTATATACGAGGATCATTAAATAAGTTTCCAGATTTTTTTCGTATGGGCACTTTTATTGATAGTACACACAGGAAACTCTAGTCCCCTTCAAAGTAATATCCTCCGGCTGCAATGCACTTGTTGTATCGTTCCAACAACTTCTGGATGGCCCCAAAGAAGTCCTCTTGTGGGAGCGTGTCAGTGACCTTCGTCACAGCCTCTTTCATCTCCTCAATTGTCTCATAAAGACAGCTCTGAGCTTAGGGAATAACCAAAAGTCACAGAGAGCAAGGTCTGGACTATAGGGAAGGTGAGCAACTGTCTTGATGCCCATCTTGATCAAATATTCCGTGACAAAGATGGAGTTGTGGACAGGTGCATTGTCCTGATGGAAATGCCACTGACCCGATTTGAAGAATGCTGACCTCTTCCAACGGAATCTCTTCTTGAACTCCCTTAAAACATCAACATAGTAACCCTAACCCTTTGGCCAATCAACTCCGGTGTATTGACTTCCTTACTCCTCCCACACTTCTCATCATCCCTAACAGACTCTCTGCCTTCCTTGAATCTCTTATGCCACTCAAAAACTGATGCTCGATTCATGCAAGATGGTCCACAAGCATGCTGAAGCATTCCATACGTTTCTGTGGCCTTTTTTCCAAGTTTAAAACAGAATTTTAATGCATATCGTTCTTCTAAAGTGTCCTTCGTCCAGATTGCACTTTTGAAATTCACCAGCTGTGACAATCAGGGTTTAGTAGGGTGTATTCCAATTGCTGGTGTAGCTGTTCATTTCAACTAGAAATTATAAAAATTAGTCAGTCATCTCATAAGATGTATAGCAACAACATAGTGGATTTTCAAGAGTCTACGACAATTCTAAATGCCTGTACAAAAAAGTCTGGAAACTTATTGAAGGCACCACGTATTCATGAACAAATCCTGGACGAGACTGATTGCATTTCACATAGCACAAATACCCTTGGGAAAGGTATGAATCCAATTATTCTCCCTCCAGTCATGGGTAAATAGTAGGACAGACTGTGTTCTTCAGCCTTGGTGAGGCAACTAATCTAGGAGAAGGAAAGTTCTGAATTCAAACATGTTAAACTCTGCTTAAAAGTTGACCCTGTGTCATATCCCGAGCGGAGAGGTTGGTAAATATATATATTCATGAACAAGAAGTAGTTAAATAGAACTCTGAACTGTGAGACAAACTCCTCTTTTGAAGAGGTATTTTCCTATTACAGAGTTGTCTCGACAAAGAGTAGAGGCAAAAAAAAGAAACAGTCAAAACCAGACGTTACGACTGGTCTTCACATAGCAACAGAGATCTAAGCCAAAAACATACAGTAAAAACAAATAAGATATTTTTCAGAATAATTTCTGAAACATACTCCAAATGAAGAATATAAAAATTTTGTTACCACTCACATAGAAGCTGCAGCAGAGTGCATACAAACCAAACCAAGAGCTAAATGAAGAGTCCTAAGTAGTTAGGGAGAAACTAGTTGATTTTTCAAAAATATCCTCCTTCAAAAAAAAAAAAAAAAAGAAGAAGAAGTAACCCCACAGATGCCAACGCGTGGAAACTTAAGAATACAAGATTGAACCAACCAATACATACCAAAAAGAGGAATAAGAAAACATTCAAGGCCAAATCGATCAAATTAGAAAGTTGATAGAAGATAGACACTCATTTATAGCATGACAAACAGTCAATGAAGAGAGTGGAAGAAAGAACATCTCAAGAGCAAACTAAAAGTTGCTAACCGCGAAGAAAGCCTTTAGAAGAGGAAAGAACATTTCAGCAATCTGCTCGAAAACCCTTCTGAAATCATGGACAAACCTTTCCAAAAAATTCTCAATAGCAAACTAGATATCAAACTGGGAGAGTTTACGGAGGAAGAACTTGATGCAGTATTGAAAAAGATTAAAAAGAAAAAAGCTGCATGCCTCGACGAAATACACCCTGGAGTTTGGAAGACAAGAAAATTTGACAACATAATTCTCCGTTTATGTGACGCAGTCTATAAACAAAATACAATAGAGGAATAGTCAAAAGGTTGTATCCTTCCCTTCCCTTAGAAAGACATCAGAATTACTAAGATCTACAAAGGCATAACTCTAATTGCTACGGCTACAACGATTTACAATCCCCTGCTTCTCAATCGCATCTCACCCAAAATCGAGAAAATTCTTAGGAAAAGTTAGGTAGGAATTGCAACACAGCATCACAGGTTATGACAATTTGTAGTATCATCATAGGAATACAAGCAAAGAATCTGGAAGCAACATCACTATTTATAGATTTCTCCAAGACATTCAATCCCATGCATAGAGAAAAGATGGAGCAATTACAAATAATATATGGTCTTCCCAAAGAACTTGTTACCGCTATTATGATGCATTACAAAAACATGAAAGTAATGGTTCGTTCACCGGATGGAGACGAAGATTTTTTCTACATTGTCACTGGAGTCTTGCAAGGCGATACATTAGCACCATGTTTGTTTATACACTGTCAAGATTACGTATTTAGAACATCCACAGATCTAATGAAAAAATTATTTCCCATTGAAAAAGGTAGATAATATCCCGCAAAAATTATGACAATCGAAGATTACGCAGATGTCCTTGCACTTCTTGCAAATACATTAGCCGAAGCAGAATCCCAAATACAAAGTCTAGAGCAGGCAGTGAAAGGCATTGGCTTCTTCTTGAGGGCAAATAAACAGAGTACATCTATTGTAAAAAAAAAAAAAAAAAAAGAGCCATCTCTAAATGGCAAACCTTTAAAATTAGTTGACTAGTTCACATTCCTCGGCAGCAACATCTTATCTACTGAAAGTGATGGAAACATACGCATAGAGAAGGCTTAGAATGCAATTGACAGACTATCAATTGTATGGAAATCTAATCTACCTGATGAAAAAATGAGATTTCTCCGAAGCTGTAGCTGTTTCCATTCTACTTCGTGAACATAAACAAAACGCATTGAGAAAAGGCACGATGGGAACTACAAAAGAATACTGTATACAGTCCTGAACAGATCTTGGAAGTATCACTCCTAAAAAAAGTACCTGTACAGCCATCTGTTTTCCATCTCACAAACCACTAAAGAAATTGGCAATGCTACAGGAGAAAGGGCCAACTCAAAAGCAACATTCTCTTTAATGGGACCCTGCATATGGACACGCCAATGTTTGACGACCGGCAAAAATTTACATCAGCTCTGTATGGACACAGAATGCAACCTAGAAGACTCACAAGAATGATAGATAATTGGGATGGATGGCAAGAGAGACTCACGAAACTCTGTGCTATCAAGGCGACTTAATGATGCTGCTGATTTATATATACATATATACAAAGCTCTTCGAATGAATTGAGCACTCTGGTATTCGGTAAGGCAAAAATGTGAACAAACGAAAGCTATTACATAATGCCTGATAATTCCCGGGCTGACATGATTCGCTTGCTGACTGAGCAGTATGATACTATGTCTAACGTAAAGTTGGGCGGGTTTCGGTCCAAGCTTCAAGTGTCTTACGTGTCTAGCCACATTGAAGCGTTGTGAAACAACGAAACAGTCTGTCGGTGGATGACAATATATATATATATATATATACTTTTTTACCTGGTTTAAGACAGAGCTTACCTGACACTCACGCTGGCTGGGTCATCGTAAGTTGATCGCTTAGTATTAAGGGTTCTTCCCCAAAACAATATTTTCTTTGCTGGGATTTTCTTATTTTTTGGCGCCTGAGGCACCTTCAAAGGAGGATTGTCGACAAGATGAAGCATTTATTTTGACGGCTACGCATGGATCTTTATTTGTGCGTTGACTCTTACAATAAAATGGCTCCATGTCAAATCAGACTCGGTGGGAAGGCACCTGTTTTGTCTGTACTTGGTGGAAATACAACTGTTACAGCAGAAGAATTATTTCAGAAACTGAATTCAGGGTTATTTGACGGCTGAACGGTTGTCATCTTCAGTACTTTGAAAAAAGGCTTCCCAGAGATTTGATAGAAGCCCACCGTAAAGCTAAAGTTGACCACTGTGCTCATTTTCATTATCATGAACACTCCTTGCAATTTAAAAATGGATATTTTACAAGAATATAAACAGAATATAAACCATAGATTCAACTGGTCCAAAAGGAAAAGTTCAGTAAAAGGTGGTAACTTGGTTTGATTTGTTTTAATTAGAATTCATACAAATTAATGTTGCAATTACTGTAAACATCTATTGTTAGCATTTAAATAGTTATTTGAAGGAAAAGAATCAATCACAACCGTAAGGTGCTCCGTCATAATGGAATGCATACACATTCCCTTCAGTGGCAGGAGAAAGGTACACAGTCACGAGTTTCGGAGCCCTAGTGACCAAGAGTGAGTGTGAACATGAATCAGGAGCTCCGAACAACTACTGCACACGAGCCCGAGCCCTCTATCAACGAGCTCGGAAAGCAGCAAGAACAGTCGTTGGTACGTGGGGTCTCTTCCTGAAAGTGACCAAACTGGATGGTACTATTTACCAACCCCTCCGCTCGGGCAGGATATGACACAAGGTCAATTTTTAAGCGGAGTTTAACAGGTTTGAATTCAGAGTTTTCCTTCTCCTAGACTAGTTGCCTCACCAAGGCTGAAGAACCTAGTCCGTCCTACTATTTATCCATAGCTGGAGGGAGAATAAGGGGGTTCATACCTTTCTCAAGGGTATTTGCCCGAAAGTGAACGTAATAGCGCGACCAAACTGGATGGTATCACAAGATTGTCCCGGTCCATTGGCATTCTGTTAGCACTTCCCAGCGCAAAATGTATAATTCCATAAAACAAAGATCCCATTTGAAAAGTCTAAAAACTTCAACTAGAGTTTTTAGGTAGATGTCGTAGTGTCGGCTGAGGCCCCATCAATCAGTTGAATAGATCGATTTGAAATAATATATATAATGATTTTGATGTAGATTAATATGTTATCTCTTAAAACATTGATATTGCAACTAAGGATGAAATCTCTACCTGTTTAAGATGACTGTGAAGATACTTATATCTATGACATATAAGTGGAGACTCTAATTGTTTAACTGACTTCGGCATGAAATAACCCAAAAAAAGTTTACATGCCGTAAATCCAACCATATAAGTGTGCACAAATTATAAGCATTTGATAGAAATACTAGAAACCATATAACCCAGTATAAATTATTTGTATTGATAGTTGCTCAAAACTTTCATTGTTTCCAAATGATAATTTTTATAAGAAAACCTATTGATTGATTGATTGATTAATAATAACAGAATATCAACCAATCTAAGGTCAATGTATACCTACAAATGAGGGAGTTGCATACATTGTACATATATATATGTGTGTGTGTGTGTGTGTAACCCATTAATATGATAAAGATTTAGTTTCTTATCTCAGTAATAAATCATTATCATATTACTGGGTTGCATCTATTTTGAGACAGTTTTGAATGATTTTGTCTCCAAATAAGTAGAGAGGCGAAATATTTTTCCTCTCTTGTCCAAGGCATTGCGATCGAGGATTAATAATTGTTATAGTAAACTATTTTTAAATCTGAAACAAAAAAGACACAACATTATTATTAGTACAGTTATTAGCAGTCATATGGGTTGCATTTATATTGAGACCCCCTATATATATATATATATATATATATATATATATATATTGCAGTCTCTTAATTTGTTAGCACAAGGTTAAATCACATGAAGTTTTCCTATCTAATACAAACGATTAGAAAACAGATTTATTTGACTTGCAATACTTGCAGAATGAACTTTGGAATAATAGCAATAAAGGGACTGTACATATTCCTCAGATTTCATGAACTGAAGTCTCACCATCAGATGCCGTTAGGATAGGTTTTTGAGATCATATAATTGCTGGGGAAAATACTGACTTCAGCATTATGTGAACAAAGAGTTGACA
>OY757923.1:71859203-71874203 GCA_963585895.1 Sepioteuthis lessoniana | reverse complement strand
AATGTTCATAGGTAGTGTATATAACAGTGTGAGGATTGGGACATAGCCATTGATGTTCATGCGTACGGTATATAACAAAAAGAATCAATAAACGATAAGGAGTTGTCATGCCGTTAAACCAATAAACTAAACCATTTGAAACCAAACCACATTCTTTGTTTCTGTCTGTACGTTCACTTACACACACACACACACACACACTCATATACATATACATACATATATACATATGTGTGTATTAAATATAATATAGACATATAAAAAACTTTTATAAAAACACACACACACACACATCAACATATGTATACATTTATGCATATATATATGTGTGTAAAAGAGTGTGTGTGTGTGTGTGTGTGTTTGTGTGTGTGTGTGTGTGTGTGTGTGTGTGTGTGTGTGATCTTTCGTACGTAAAGGAATACTTAAATAAGAAACATTAATGTTATATTTCCGTGTGAAACAGTCGCGTTGGAACTTTCCGATTTTTTTCCTCAACACACACTTTTCCTCTCCTCTTTTCTACTGTAAGTTTTACGAGACACATCAAACAGAAATCCTCGAATTTCGCTTAATTGACTGATATGTTTTTACCTCGTGTCTAACTTTAAGAGCGAAATTTCACACACCCAGACACACACACTCGCCTCTTTGCTTTCTTTTTTAAATGTATTTATCTTGGAACCAAACTTTTTCTTTTCCTATTGCTTTTCATTTCTATTTTATGAAAACCTTTAAAACCGGAACTTTTCAGAACTTCATATTTTAACTTTGAACAATTTAAAAAAAATCAATAATGGGTGTCTGTTGTATTTTCTATATAAAGTGTCGTATGGGGTAACCAAGAGAGTAGCCCGATGTAACGTATTTAAACCTCCTCCTTATAGAGACATGTACTATTAGAAGGTGAGTTTCCAGTTCTGGTACTCTGAGGAGTATGGAGCTCTCCTTTGAATCCATTACTTCGATGGATGTCCTTAGTACAACATAAAACAGTTCTAGAGTTATGATAAGTGTATAACACTCCTTCGTCGCTCTACGATCGATTGCCCAGTCGGCTGGGACTGTAGAATACACTGATTGCAACTCTGCAGAGGGGTAAGACCCCCCCCCCAAACGAGTGTCCTGGATATGACACTAAACAATCTGATGGTGTGGTTCCAGCAGTGCTGGAGCTTTGGGGAATGCGGAGTACCCTTTTATTTCCATTGCTCCCAGATCCACTCTGGCCCAGAGTTGTAGCACCTGATAGGGCCCAATCTATGGGTTAAATAGAACTAACAGCATACTAATGCTAAACTGAATTGTTTGAATAAACTGAATAGCTTGAAATAAAAATGCTTTTGACAATTAAACCTTACTTACATTTAAACTGCGTGCTTATGCTTAACTGAATTATTTGAAATGGAACTGTTTTTCGACATTAAAACATTATTTACACTTAACTGAATTGTTATAAATAACTGCTTGAATAGTTTGAAATAAATGTTTTTGACCATTAAACTGTGTACTTATGCTAAACTGAATTGTTTTAAAAAGAACAGATTATTTACATAAAAATGGATTTGGCGTTAAATAACCTACAAAGTTTGATATGCCATAAAACCCAATAAACCAACCAACCAATCTACGATCGAAATCAGTCTGACTCGAAGTGGTAGTATCTGTTAGAATCCCATGTATGGGTTAAATCGGTCTGTTTGAAAATTCTTAATATTTGATTGAAATATTGAAACCATATACCTGATTGTAAGTAAATCATCATCATCATCATCATCATCAATAATAATAATAATAATAATAATAATAATAATAATAATAATAATAAGAAGAAGAAGAAGAAGAAGAAGAAGAAGAGTATGTTATTTGAAACCAAATTATCATGCACGAATTATTGATGTTTAAAAATGATTATCATTAGTTATTTGCACACACTCATTCACATATTTATACATATTTACATATGTGTGCATTAAATATAATATATAGATGTATAAAAATCTTTCATACACACACACACACACACACACACACACACACATACATAATTAGTTTGGGCACCTCGGGTAGCGTAATGGTTAGCAAGCTCGACTAGCAAACCTACACGAGTGAGTTCGAGTCTCATTAGATGCCCCATTCATATGTCCTTGTGCCACATCTAAGAAAAAAGCTTTGTAAATTATCACACATACATAATTAGTTTGGGCGCCTCGGGTAGCGTAATGGTTAGCTAGCAAATCGAAACAAGTGAGTTCGAGTCTTTTTGGGTGCCCATTCATGTGGCCTTGTGCCACATCTAAGCAAAAAGCTTAGTAAATTACCACACATAATTAGTTACTTAAGCAGTCGATGAAGGAAGACTGATTCTTTTATAAATTGTCGCTTACCAAAAATGATTTCGTTTAAGTCCCCCCTCCAAATATTCGTCTGTTTCTCTCGACGTGTAAAAACTTCGCTTACATTTTAAAATCTAACTCTTAATACATATATGACTTCTTACGGACAAACACAAGGACATTTTTCTTATGGCCGCAGATTTTTACGTTAACTGGCCATCTGTTAATTACTCTTACCGAATGTTCACCACATCCAGTTGGTTGGTGGGAGAATACGTTATAAATCAATGCTTGAAAACTGCGTATAACAACAGCAACAAAAAGAATATTGCTATCTTTGAATAGGAAGTCATGTGGCACGCTTAGTGTGATGGTTATCGTCGTAGGAAATGGAACCGGCGACTCGAGTTCAAATCCTGAACAAGGTTTTCAGCGCTTCTCCTTGCACCTTGGGAAATGCATGAAACTATTTGTTCCTCGGAGTTTCACGTGTCATTACAATCATCAGACGGTAAAATGGTGTCTCCAGAAGCTTGTCTTTCAATTTAAAAAATAATCTGGTAATACCGCATATATATATATATATATATATATATATATATATATATATATATATATATATATATATATATATATACATATATATCAAGGCAACGACAAGAAGCAAAGTTTTATTCATTATAGGAGCAAAAACATTAAAAGCAAAAAAAAAAAAAAAAAAGGAAGAAAAAGAAAAAAAAGGTGACAAGCCAGCTGACTGGTTTCGCTCCTCGCTCAACAGAGCTAAAGTCAAGGAAAATATTGTCTAAAAAAACACGGGAACTATTTAAGGTGGAGAAAAAATTGTATTGGAGACTACATCGAAATAATATTAAGTCCCCACAGACATTCTCTCTGTTTACAGAGAGACAGTCTGCCGGACAAAATATGAACTGTCTCCAATACTTTAAGATGAATTGAAGAATGTGACTTGCTTAGGATGGTGACCAATTCCACTCTAAAATTCTCAGGACAGTAACGATTATTTATAAGGTGTTCTCCTATAAAAGACCTGTATGTATTTTTAAGGTTATCTGTCGAGTCGCTTGGAAATTTATGTATTTTCGTTGAGAATCGTTTAATTCTAGCATCCAGCATTTGGTTAGTTCTTCCTATGCAGCGCGAATTGCAACTACGCCTTAATGAATAAATAAGAGAATTGTTATGACGAGGAGGAAGATAGTCTTTACGGCTAAATACCAGAATAGGTTTAGTTTTAAAGACATTTTTTGTTTCATTTTAGACGATATTCTCCCAGATTTTAGCTCTGTTGAGAAAGGAACGAAACAGGTCAGTTAGCTTGCAACGTTTTTTTTTTTTTTGCTTTTTATGTTTTTAGTCCCATAATGAATAAATTTTTGGGTATTTTCATTGTCTTGATTGAATTCTGTATCTACCATATACATTCATATATATACACGCGATATCACGAGATCATTTAAAAAATATATTCTAATTTCGTTCTACTTTGTTTATTGAGATCCTAATTTCGCTCTTTTTTGTGTATTGAGCACTTTTACGTTTCAGCTTAGGGGATTCTGTCCGTGTTTTTTTCTTTTGGTTTGGCATTGCGGTGATGGTTGATTATGTTGAAGTGGTACTAATGTTTTTAGTCTTTTCTTTTTTTATTGAATTTTTCCTAGATATCAGTTTGTGTAATTTTATTTTATTTTCAAATTGTATCATCTGAGTTCTTTCACAACATCAGAATTATTGAATAGGTATAAAAATAAAAGTTATATATATATATATATATATATATATATATATATATATATATATATATATATAATAAACGCATATTAGATATATATATTTAATTCATGGAATTTAGACTGCGACCCCTGGGTTTCATGGAGTTTTTTTGCAAAACAACAATCATCAGGCAGTTAAGAAAAGGAAATGAATCGAAAATCGAAAAAGTTCAGTCAAAAAACCGTTGAGATTTTGTAGGAATCTTTACGTGTGATTGTAAGTGTGTGAGTGTGTGTGGCTGTGTGCGAATGTTTGTGTTGGTTATATTTGCGTATTAATGTGTGTATGTATGGGTGTGATTTTTGACTGTATATATTTGTTTTTTATCATTATATAATAGCTCTATCCTAGATATTGAGCACTCTCCATATTATATTGCACTTGGTTCGACACAAACCCACAAAATGATTTAGTGACAACCAACACTGTTGTAATAATAATAATAATAATAATAATAATAATAATATATCTATATCTATATATATACTCGTTGACTGCATCTTACACACAGGAGTAAGACACCCCACCCCAAATAATGTGTGCCTAGGTATAATACTATTCTCCGGTTTTGGAGAGCGTGGAGTCACCTGTTCGTTGACCTTGTTTCAGGATCTAAGAGAGGTATTTGCTCCGAGAGTCTCATCTATGAATCAAATAGATCTATTAAGAAATCATTTGTATTTGATTGAAATACTTGAAACTATAAAACTGTGTGATTTATTCATATTAAAAATGTTTACAAACAGCAATAATTGCTTACGAATAATTCTGATGAGTAACCTAAAACGATATAATCGCTTAAAGACATAGTCCAACAAGTGTTGACGTGCCGTAAAACAAACCAACCAACTAATCAAACAGTTGGTTGGGTGAGGGAAGTTGGAGGTGAAAATGTCCCTGAAGAGATCACACCTGATGTCATTTGCTTAACATTTTAAAAAATCTTAATATTTGATTTAATCAAATGATAAGTCGAACGAATATATGAATTGATTGTTTCTGAATTTAAGTCTTTTTCGGTAGAAAGTCAAAGAAGAAAGTGAAAAAACTATTCCATTTGAACTTGCGAAAGTGACTGCTCGGAATTTTTTCAATGAAAAATAGCAAAACGCATTTTTCAAAAATTTGAAAAAAAGAAAGAAAACTTTCTCTTGACAATGTCGTTAACAATTCATTCAGTTTTCCGTCTGAAGACAAGAGAGCAGAGCCTTTGGTTAGAAATGGGAAAATTGAGAAAGAATTTAAAGAAAATACCAAGAAAAGTAGTAAGATCTTCGCGCATGCACAAAAGCAGTTAGTGTATCTGAACGTGATACTTGAGAGAGAGAGATGGAGGCGGGGGAGATTGGGTGCGGGTTGGGAATGTCTTTAATTCTTGCATTTCTTGACTTCGGTTGTATTTGCTGAGAAAAATCTCTCGGGAACTGATTTCTATAGATAATCGATTTTAACTGGCTTTATGTGATTCGTAACGGCGGGTCGACGCAATGTTCTGTTAGCGGAGAAGAAAAAAAAATAGCGTCAACAAGTTGCGTAATTTCAATTTGAGAATATGTGTATGTGTATGTGTGTGTGCGTGTGTGTAGATAGATAGATAGATAGATATGAACAAACTATGATAGATAGATTGGTAGATATGAACAGATCGAGATAGATAAATTGATGAATATGAACTGACTGATAAGTATATATATATATATATATGTGTGTGTGTGTGTGTGTGTGTGTGTGTGTGCGTGTGTGTGTGTGTGAATGGATCAATAGATAAATAGATATGAACAAACTAAGATAGATAGATATGAACAGATCGAGGTAGATAAATTGATAAATATGACTAGACTGTTATATATATATATATATATATATATATATATATATATATATGTGTGTGTGTGTGTGTGTGTGTGTGTGTGTGTGTGTGTGTGTGTGTGTGTGTGTGTGAGAGAGAGAGAGAGAGAGAGAGAGAGAGAGAGAGAGAAAGTATGCATGTGTAGATAGATAGATAGATAGATGTAGTGTTCAGTCACTGAAGTAAAATAAAAGGGAAAATTATTAGCGTCAACAAGACGCATCTTATACTTTTATCCCAAATACTCCGTGATACTCACACTGCAGACACAGTAAGTACCAAAGTATATTTGTAGATATTTGGTTGCTGTAAGTAACTCACGCGACTTACTAAAAGAAATATTCTTATAAGCAAAATAAAATAAACTCGAATTCCTGTGCAAAATCAGTAAACGGACATTAAGAAAATTGCCAATAACTCCGTCAACATGTTGGCTAGGAGTCCCGTACGTCACCATTAGCGAAATAACATTATAGTCATTAACTCGTCAAGTGGACTAAGCGCAACCAACAACCACAATGCTCCCTTTATAACGTGATTGCAGAGGAGCGCTCCCGGGAGTTCCCGTGGTGTAGTGACTTACGCACTGGACTGTAACAGCGTAGTACACGAGTTCAAACTCTGGTCACGCCGCTCCGTGTTCACTTTTGGAATAATACTCCTGGGAAAGGTATGAGCCCCCTTATCTCCCACCCTTGAAGTTATAGGTGAAATAGTATCAAAACTGATCTTCTACAAGGATTTATTTGGCATTAAATAAACCGATGGAATTCTTGTGATGTAGTGGTTAACATGCCGGGTGGCAATATAATAATAAATGAGTTCGAACCCCAGTCGCGCTATTACGTTCACTTTCGGACTAATACCCCTGGGAATGGTATAAACTCCCTTATCGCCCCTGCTGTGGGTGTAATAGTACCACTACAGTTCTACAATAATAGCGTTGGCATTAAATAACCCACAAAGGTTGACATATGATTAAACAAAGAAAATGTGTTTCCTTTACTTGAAATGTATTCCGTTATCACATTTTGTTTTTTGTAATGTAGAAGACACCACAAGAAGTAAGCTTCAGTAGGGTGGTGGTGCCTAAAACAGTTCCTTCGGCATTTCTCGATCCGCATGCTTTTATTGCCAGGTTGCCCAGTCGGCTGGGGCTGTAGAATACACCGACTGCTTCTCTGCAGAGGGGTAAGACCACCCCCCAACGAGTGTCCTGGATATGACATTAAACAATCTGATGGTGAGGTTCCAGCAGTGCTGGAGCTTTGGGGAATGCGGAGTACCCCTTCATTGCCATCGCTCCCAGATCCACTCTGGCCCGAAGTGGTAGCACCTGATAGGGCCCTATCTATGGGTTAAACAGAACAAACAGCATACTTATGCTAAAATGAATTGAGTAAACTGAATTGCTTGAAATAGAAACGTTTTTGACAATTAAACCATATTTACACTTAAACTGCGTGCTTATGCTTAACTGAATTATTTGAAATAGAACTGTTTTTCGACATTAAAACTGTATTTACACTTAACTGAATTGTTACATATAACTGCTTGAATAGTTTGAAATAGAAATGTTTTTGACAATTAAACTGTGTACTTATGCTAAACTGAACTGTTTTCAATAGAACAGATTATTTACATAAAAATGGATTTGGCGTTAAATAACCTACAAAGGTTGATATGCCATAAAACCAAACAAACCAAACCAAACCTTTATTACCAGGCAAGAAACCTAACCCTTGCCACTTCAGAGGAGGTCAGTATGTAAGGGGACATGTTATTTGGTAGATATGCTTAGTCCCCCAAAATTTAAAGTTAATAAAGTTTATGTTTAATGTTTCGGTGAAGGATAAAATAGGCACATGGAAACAGGTATTGTAAGTGAAATAAATGAATGAAAATATGAAACAACAGAGTAAAAGATATGAAACGGTGCAGACAAAAGGAACATTCAAAACAAGGCGACAAACAAAACAAATTTATATCTATAATAAAACATGCATTGATACATTAAAATATCGCTATGGTTCTATTAATAAAATAGTCATGTGTGTATATGTGCGTGTGTGTATGTGTGTGTATAACTAACACAACTACAACTGCTAAAAGGTTAAATGTAAAAAGTGTCCTATTCATGCTGAAGTCATATTTTAAAATGTTCGTTTTTTCCTATGATTCGAAACAGTCGTTGTTTCCGAGGCAGAGTTAGTTAAAGTATTTTTAAAGAAATGAATGCTTGCGAGGCCCATCCATGTTGTTGCTTTTTGACGTCTATATTTGAAATAGAGTCACACTGGAGGGAGTATGTTGCCACTGCAATGGAAATTGGGTAAAAGAGAAAGAGTGTTTGAAAACGACGTATTTATATACAATACGTGTCTTGGAATCGGCTCCAAAAAACGCGGGACGAAATTTACGCGGACGTAGTTTTACGCAGGTAACGTGGTTCTCCTGGCCAATGGTTTCCCGAGACTGATTATTTGTAGGCGTCCGCCATCTTTATTGTGGGAACAAGTGGCATTAAATTATGGGAGTGTTAAGTCCTATAGGTACTTCTTGATGTGTTAGAGTTCGGTCTCCTGGAGTTGAACTCACTAACCGTTTACGATTTCCTGGTGTATGTGTGTATGTGTGTGTATGTGGTAATCTATTGGATTTTCATTTTCTAAGGCGATACTCGTGTAGAATTTCTTTTTTCAAAACAAATTATTAATATTGGTCTTCAGCTTCTCTACAGACGACCATTGTCTCTCCGAGACTTCAAGTAATAACCCATGAAAGATTATAGCTTTCTGACCATGACAAAGATTAATAGGCATGAGACGAATTAGCCAATAACTTTCTCGAAAAACAAGTGATTCTAGTGTAGAATTACAAAAACCCCAAATTGTTACCTCCGATTTGTCAGCTTGTTTATACAAAATCTTTGTCTCTCAATGAATACAGGTCATCATTGATGAAAAGCTCCATATTTCAGTTCATGGATAAGATTTACAAGAATGCTATGAAGCAGCTGATGACATTCCCGAAAAAGAAAATTTCGCTAACGCTAGCGAAAAATGTAGACGTCACTAAAACCAGCCTGTTATGCCTCAAAGGGAGTATTTTGTAAGATGAATTAATAAGGTCCTGTTGCCCTAGGTTGGCCTTCTTTATTAACATAAAATGGCCAGTTCGTTTCCAGACAGACGTCGTATTCGTAGAATGTAGGCTTGTCTGAGCCAATGTATGTATAAACATATATATATATATATATATGGATGAGTGCTTATGACTGTCAATCCAATAGAGATTAAGCCGATTTTCGTTGCCGAAGCTAAGTTAACTGTGGTCCCACTACAGTGAGACCACGAAGACAAAAATGAAATCCTCTCAGTCAGATTAGCCCCCACCCTCCTTTGCCAAGTTTTCTTTTCCCAGATTTCGGTGTCACGGATTTCAGACAATTCTTACCAAAACATTGGCGGCTATCGGGCAAAAATAAAAAGATTTTGTCAGTCCGACACAAAGGTCAAAATATTTAACCGGCATTCAAGAAGTCTACAATTCCACTTTAATGACAGGGCGAGATATCCTAAGAGTGTGTATTTATCAACCCACTTCACCAGGGCCAGATTGCAGGGTACAGTTGGATTTTAATTCAGAGTCTGTCCTTCTCTCACCAAGACTAAAGAGCTTGATTACTCTATCATAGCTGGTGGTTATATATATATATATATATATATATATATAAAAGTGAACTGTTGGCAAGACTCAGAATATGCTAAAGGTATTTGCTGGGATTCATTCTTTTTAAACATTTTCTTACGATACATTGATTTGAGACTTAAATAATGAAACATTCTCTACTTGAACTTGATAGTGCTTTATGGTAAAGGCAACGGGGGTGAACTATTCTAGCTTCTCTACACCTGGCCGGATCTCATTTTGGGTAGGACTCCACGTTAAAGCAACTTCGTGGAGTAATTGATTGATTTTAACGGCATGTCAACCTGTCCAGTTTTATTTTATGCCGAGAGTTTTGGGAATCTCATTTATCTCTACATTTTTTGTGCAGTTGTTTCTTAAGTATTTTTCCTATAGTCCTATCGAATACAAATGATTTTTAAACAGATCTCTGTGATCCAGAGATGGAAATAGTTACAAACACTCCAGATCAGAATAGAGTTGGGAGTATCGGTAATAAAAGGGTGGGGGTGTTCCACACTTCCAAGATCTTCAGAATTTTGTTTTACGGCATACCAACCCTTTTGGGGTCATCTAACGTCAAATTGAATTTCAAACAAGTTAATATAAGTGTTTTTGCTTACAAACAGTAAAATATCAAAACAGTTCTATTTCAATCAATTCGTTTTAGCAAAAGTACACGGTTTAGTTTTATTTAACCCATAGATAGGACCCTATCAGGTGCAACCATCTCGGGACCTGGGAGCGATGGAAATGAAAGAGCCTCACCATCAGATTATTAAGTGTCACATCCCGGACACTCGTTGAGGGAGTCTTACCCCTCTGCAGAGCTGCAGGCGATGTATTCGAGAGCCTCAGCCGATTGGGCTATTGTAGGAGGAAGTCTTACTCCTGTTTAGGGGATATCATTAGCATATTCTTAGCCTCTCCGGCAGCTCGGATATAAGTCACATCTTGCTACCTTGACGGATTCAAGTTGATCCTGTTATATATTTAAGATAGTTAATATTTTTGCCGTGATTAGGGTTTCACAAATATCATTTAAAACTCCGATATAGGATTTGAGTCACCCTTATTTTGCTTGGAAAACATATGCAACCACTGCAGCCACCTTTTCGTTGTCCGTTTTAAATTCGAAGGAGAAACAACATTTCTCCGCGACAGAATACAAAGAGGCATTTTTGAACAAAGAAAAGCAGAATTGCTTCGATGAAGTGAAGCGAAAGAGATTAACCGTATAAAAGCAAATAGAAATCCATTGGCTTTAGTCATACTCCTCGGCAATGGTCAAATTTAGTGATGTGTGAGTCGGTTTTATTGTGTGATCAAAGACTGATTCATTGCCAATAAGAAGGTGACTACATTTAATGTATAACATTTTTGGATTTCACAAAGCTGAGTATTTCCTCTGTGTCGAAGTACCAGCCCTAAGGACATCAGTAAACGAAAAAAAAAAAGAAAGAAAAGAAAAGAATGGCTTCGGTCATATTAGGTGTCTAAGGCTTAATTTTTTTCTTGGATGTTGGGTTGGGTTTTTGTAAGTGTTTCACCAAAGCTTAAAGGCCAAAAACCACCGTATAAGTACATGTCTTTTGAGTTGTTTCTTTTTCTTTTCTTTTATTTTCTTTTTTTTCACTTACTATTTTCTTGTTTCTTTTCTTGTTTCTTCTTTATGCTCAATAGGCGGCTGACGTAATTCAAATGGGCGAAAATCGTATTCGTAACAACCTTTTGAAAACAGAAAATTCATTGTGCTCCCATCATTGTTAATAGTTTCATTTTATTTCAATCATTCATTTCATTTTATTTATTTATTTATTTTTACCTTGGGTCATGCTCTACTTGCCAGGGGATTTTTTGCAGCTCAAAATGTTTTGAACAATTATTAAGGACAAGAAATGAAATAGTGAGGTTTAACGTCTTCTTCTTCTTCTTCTTCTTCTTCTTCTTCTTTTGATTAAATTCTTTGTTAGATATTTATACCTTACAGAAGTTTTTATGTACTAAGTTTTTTGCTTAGACACGGCATACAGGCTTCAGATTCCTTACTGTACCTGCTGTTGTTTGCTTATGTGGACACCCATATCAATATTAGAACCGACTCATCTCTATACATTTTCGATTATGTAACAGGAACCAATGCTCTCAGCGTGACTTGATCTTTAGTCATACCTAGTAGACGTTTCAGATTTTAGAAAGACAAGACAGTATTCATTGTTATCCTTTAATAAATGATCATGCTGTGTCAGCCTTGCAGTTAAAAAGCATTTTTTTTTAAATCAGGGTATTTATCTGAATGTTCTGTTGAGAAAGACAGCTGTTGCAGCCCCAAACAGGCTTAAATTCTGTAATACTGATATATATATACATATATATATGTGTGTGTGTGTGTGTGTGTGTGTGTGTGTGTGTGTGTGTGTGTGTGTGTGTGTGTGTGTGTGTGTTGAAATTATAATCCCGCTACAGTCCTTCTATTCGTCGGAATTTCCATAACTGATCGCCTTGATAGTAGTTCTTAGAAAAAGCGGTTTATCCTCTGCAGATAGAGTAAGGCCCATCCCCCAAGAGTGTTCTGGATATGATATCAAATGAGATCAATTGGTGAGGCTCCATTTCTGAAGAACAGGAGAGTTTGCCATTACTCCCAGGTCTTAGTGTTGTAGAAACTAAATTTCTCCGATTATAATTCCTCCCATTAATGTATATTGTTAGTATACTTAGGATGTTAAACTTTTTTTTAGCTGTAAATAAATAAAAGATAAGATGTAAAACAATTTTTCTAAAATAACTTAACAGACGAACTCATAAAATATACAACAGACGAAATCAATTTATTTGATTTAATCGTATATTCTTTCTCTAAGCCATGTATACAAAAATATAAAATAACCTAATAATGATGAAAAATTATGGAATTCTTTAAAAAAAAGGAATGAGTATCAATACTGATATGCTTCTCCTCGAGCTTTTATGACGGGCTGTTAAAAGATCTTCATTATCACTAGTTTAAAGCAATATTCTTTTTTAGGGTGGCCCCAAATATCCCGAATGGCTGTTAAAAGATCTTCGTTTTCATTAGTTTAATGCAATATTCTTTTTTCAGAATGACCCCAAATATCCCGAATGGCTATTAAAAGATCTTCGTTTTCATTAGTTTAAAGCAATATTCTTTTTTCAGGGTGACCACAAATGTCCCGAATGGCTGTTAAAAGATCTTCGTTTTCTCTAGGTTAAAGCAATATTCTTTTTTCAGAGTGGCCCCAAACATCCCCAATGACTGTTAAATGATCTTCGTTTTTATTAGTTTAAAGCAATATTCAGAGTGGCTTAAAATATCCCAAATGGCAGTTAAAAGATCTTCAGAGGTGGATGGAGACTTCTCCTGTTTTGAAAATTTCCACCATAAATTTTCGTTTGGATTTATATCCGAACTGTTCGCTGGCTATGGTAATAATTTTATTTGTCGTCACAGAAGAAAAGCTTTAACCCTCTTTGTTCCGTGACAGGATGCATTAGTTGGGAGCCTTCGAGGTTAAAATGCTGAACTGTGGGCTTAAAGTAAGCGAGTTCGAACTCCAGTCACGCTATTACGTTCACTTTCGGACTAATACTCTTCAGAAAGGTATGAAGCCCCTTATTTACCCAGATATGGGTTAGATTGTATCAGAGCTGTTCTTTTACAAGTATGCTTTAAATAACTCACAGAATTTGATATGCCATTAAACAAAGAAACTAAATCAAACCAAGATGCATTATCCCCCTGAAAATGACGTCAGCACACGAAATCAATTTTTTAAAATTCGTTAGAAACATAATATTTATAGATTTACTATAGAGTGGTATTAACATGAGCCGAACGATCTGTAAAATGTCTTTTATTGATTCGAAGAAGCCATTTTCTGCTGGCTCGACTCACAAGGTATCCATTTGCCTGGAGTATCAGCAGACTTGGATCCGAACGGAATACCCTGCAAAAGCCACCCACCTGCCTTCATCCAATTAAACAGGTTATAGAATAGACACCTTGACTCTCACTGGCGGCAGGCTGTAAAGTTCGTTCTAAGTTTTAATACACGCCTCTTAAAAATATACACATCACATGTTATACGCATGCGTCGCTCGGACAAGACATGCACAGACCCAAGCTCAGATCTAAGTTATTCACGTCGATACATAGGTTTTAAAATAATGCGCCTTTTTTTTTTTTTTTTGGTATCATCGAATATTTCTCTGGGAAAGGTGAATCAGCACGCTTGGAAGAAAGGTTTATCACACACACACACACATACATATGTAAAAAATATATATATATATAAACACATATTACTAATAAAGTATCTCACATGGTAGGTTTGTGGCAGACCAAACGTGGTATAATTTGGAGAGTGCTCAATATCTGTGATAGAGCTACAATACATAATATAATAATAAATAATAATGATGTCAGACGATTTTCTGCCTGATGATTGTCGTATGAAGACGGCATGAAACCAGTGGTCGCTGATAAGCTTCCATGCTATTGAATATATAGATAAAAACTAATGTTTGTTTGTTTATTATATATATATATATATATATATATAGTACCCAATTGGGTGGGGCTATAGAATACATCGACTGCATCTCTCCAGAAGAGTAAGACCCCCTCCCTATGAGAGTCCTAGATATGACACTAAACAATCTGATGCTGGAGCTCTAGGGAATGCAGAGCTCCCCTTTATTGCCATTACTCCCAGGTCCACTCTGGCCCGGAATGGTAGCACCTGAGTGGGCCCTATCTATGGGTTAAATAGAACTAACTGCATACTTTTGATAAACTGAAATGTTTGAATCAGATCTTCGTGACTAAACGGAATAGCTTAAAATACAAATGTTTTTGACAATTAAACTGTACTTACATTTAAACTGCGCGCTTATGCCAAAGTGAATTGTTTGAAATGAAACTGTTTTGACATTGAAACTATACTGAATTGTTATATATAATTGTTTTGACATTTAACTATGTGTAAAGAAAATCTGTACTTATACTAAACAGAATTAGCAGAATTGGGCCCGTTTGAATCAACTGAATAGCTTGAAATAGAAATGTTTTTGACAATTAAACTGTGTACTCATGCTAAAATGAAGTGCTTGAAATAGAACTGATAATTTACATGAAAATGGATTTGGTATTAAATAACCTACAAAGGTTGATATGCCATAAAATTCCAACCAACCAACCATATATATATATAGTCGGTTGGTTGTTTTTTTTATAGCATATCAACCTTTGTAGGTTATTTAACGCCAAATCCATATATATATATATATATATATATATATATATATATACAA
>OY757923.1:71819203-71851703 GCA_963585895.1 Sepioteuthis lessoniana | reverse complement strand
CGGGTGGCTCATCTAAAAACGGGTCGGTGACGACCATAGAATGTAGAGCCAATACGTATAAATAAACTAGTTGGAGTACTCGTCTACGTCGGGGCTAAGTCAAGACTTAGATCTCAACTGGTTGTCATGACTGGGAAACAGTCATTTAGTACGAATGGAGAGGTGATGAGGAACACTTCCGCTAGGATTAGATTATGCTAAAGTGCTGGACAGAAGAAACCAGGTGAGGGAAAATGTTCTAGAATTTTGGGGAAATATCATTTTTGAAAATATCTTCAGTATCATTCAGTATTGCCTCGTCGGCTGAGGCTGTAGAATATACCGACTGTTTCTTTGAAGAGGGGTAAGACCCCCCCCGTGAGTTTCCGGGATATGACACAAAACAATCTGATGGTGAGTTTCCAGTAATTTGGGGAATGCTGAGTACCCTTCATTGCCATTGCTCCCTGGTTTACTCTGGCTCAGAATGGTAGAACCCTATCAGGTTCTACCTATGAGTCAAATAGAAGTAAACTGTGTACTGTGGGTAAAGAAAAAACTATACTTATACTAAACTGAATTGTTTGAAATAGAACTACCGGCTCATTGGCCTAGTAGGTAGAGTGTTTGCCCGGGAAACTGGAGTTCAGTCTCAGGTTGAGTCATACCAAAGACTTAAAAAGTGATACTTGATACCTCCTGGCTTAACAGTCAGCGATATAAGGTATGTATCAAGGGTAAAGTGGAGCAATCCAGGGGAAGGAGAAGCGCCCTCTACAACACCTCAGTGTTGTAGCTATCAAAAAGGGAGTCTTCGGGTCGCCCTCGACTACAGTCGCCAACTTTACTTTTTATATGTATAAAAATGGATTTGGCATTAAATAACCTACAATGGTTTATGTGCCGTTAAACCAAACCAAACCATCATTTAGTGAGATAAAGACATTGTATATCTCAACATATCAGAAATGGTTTAATTTGATTTCTTTGTTTAATGGTACATCAATTTTCGTGTGTTATTTAAAGCTGAAGCCATCCTTGATGAAGAACAGCCGTGATATTATTTAACATTTAGCGAGTGGAATAAGAGAGTTCATACCTTTATCCAAGGTTATCAGTGAACGTAATAGCGCGACTGAAGTTCGAACTCACTTACTATTGATGTCTCAGTCAAGCACGTTTGCCACGGAGATTACCCACACCTGTTAGAAAACTCTTATATTTTTTAGCTTTATTCAAATAATAACTACATAACAATTTGTTCGTTGTGAATCAAAAATATACCTCTAACGATCCCAAGCAATTTTGGTTGATTGGTTGATTTTCACGGTGTCAACCCGTCTTGGCTCATTTTTTACTATGAGGTTAGAGAATCGCGTTCATTTTACGTTCATCGTCACATTTTTTGCGCAATTATTTCTTGAGATTTTTTTGTACACGGCCCTATTTAATATGAATAATTCTTAAAATTTGACACCTAGACTGGACCCTAATGATTTCTGGGCCTACTCGGGTGGATCACTTCCTGGGTAGGACTCTCCGTAAAATGGCATGCCAATCTTCCCTGGTTTATCTTATACTGCAAAGTTATGGAATCGTGTTCATATTTATGTTTTTTCTATAAGAGTTTCTCAAGATTTTTTTAAAACATGGTTCTATCCAATACTAATAAGTTTTCAACTAATCTATTTTACCCATAGATGGGAACCTAACAGGTTCAACCACTCCGGTGAGAGTAGACCTGGAAGTAATAGCAAATATTTCTCTGCATTCCTCTAAACAAGAGAACTGGAGCCTCACCATCAGATGTAGTTTAGTGTCATACGGCTCAAATTTGCAGCTTGTTTGTTAAATATATAATCTTTGGACATACAAATGCGTATTTTCTTTTTATCAAACTCAGTGCCGATTCTCTTTAGTTGCCTCATTACGAGGTCTAACAATTGTTCTTATTCTCTCTGGTATATTTCAGCCCAGTCGGTTGAGGCTGTAGAATACACCAACTGTATCTCTACAGAGAGGTACCCCGTAACGAGAATCCAGGATATGACATAAAATCATCAGATGGCAAAGCTCCAGCCTGGGAGATCTGGGGAATGCCATTGCTCCCAGCTACACTCTGACTCGGAGTGGTAGCACCTGATCTATGGGTCAAACTGTGTTCAAACAAATAACTGATTATAACTATTTTATATATATATATATAGATTGTAACTGTTATATAGTAATACATGAAACAATTTAACTGTGTGCAAAAAAAGTGCTCGGGCTCGTTTAAGAATGTTATCTAGAAAATGTGTTCACAAATTATGTATATATTAAATAAATATGTGTAAACGGGATTTGGCATTAAATAACCTTCAATGGTTGATATGCCATAAAACCAAACCAAACCAAGCCTCTGGTATATTATTTATATATTCTTGGAGTTCATGTTCGACCTTACATCTTTTTGATGTTACCATTATTAGTTAATGACTTCAGCGCTTTAGAATTTGTTCATATCTATTTGTCCTCCTCCATATTATTTTAAGGGTTATAACTCCAATAATTTCACACTTTCGTAAGTCCGATTAGTGTTCATGCAACTGGACTCATTAATTATTCAATCTCCCATCCCAATTTTATAACTTTTGGTTCTGCGTTATACCGTACATTGCTTCTATCGGGACTGTGCTAATCCTTTCTTATACATAATAATTGATCTTGTCGTCCATATTTTTTATCTATCAACCTCCTGTCTGGTGATTACGTTTTAGCAATGAAACTATTAATGAGAGATGCCTAAAAGTTACTCTTGTAAAAATATATTCGTTTTTATATTTCTTTAATTGTCGGCATTGAGCAATTCCTAAATCATTTATTCCAATATTATTGCGTGCATAGTTTTTGTTCTTTTGCTACTCTCTCTCTCTTCTCTCTCTCTCTCTCTCTCTCTCTCTCTCTCCTGGCATCACTTTTACCGTCTCTTTCTCTCTTTCTCTATCTGTCGACATCTCTCTCTTTCCCTTGGCATCACTTTTTCCATCTCTCTCTCTCACTCTCTCGCTCTCTCTCTCTCACACACTCTCTCTCTTTCTCCTGGCATCACTTTTTCCGTCTCTTTCTCTCTTTCTCTTTCTTTTTCTGTCGACATCTCTCTCTTTCCCTTAGCATCACTTTCTCTCTCTCTCTCCTCCTCTCGCCATCTCTCTTTCCATCTGTCTCTGTCTGTCTGTCTGTCTCTCTCCATCTCTGCATCTCTATCTTTCTCTTAGTATCACTTTTCCCGTCTCTTTCACTCTCTTTCTTTTTCTGTTGACATCTCTCTCTTTCTCTTAGAATCACTTTTTCCATCTTTCTTTCTCTTTCTCTTTCTCTTGGCATGTCTCTCTTTTTCTTGGAATGTCTCTCTCCATCTCTCTCTATTTCTCTTTCACTTAGCATCTCTGCTTTTCTCCTGGTATCACTTTTTCCATCTCTCTCTCTCTCTCTCTCTCTCTCTCTCTCTCTTTCTTTCTTTCACTCGCTCTCTCTCTCCCTTTCTCTGCATCTCTGTCTTTCTCCTGGCATCACTTTTTCCGTCTCTTTCTCTCTCTTTCTTCTTTTGTTGACGTCTCTCTCTTTCTGTTAGCATCACTTTTCCATCTCTCTCTCTTTCTGCTTTTCTCGGCATCTCTCTCTTTCTCTTGGTATCTCTCTCTCTCTCTCTCTCACTCTACATTTCAGTCTTTCTCTTGGTATAATTCTTTCTATATCTCTTTCTGTCTCTGTCTGTCTGTCTGTCTGTCTGTCTGTCTGTGTCTCTCTCTCTCTCTCTATATATATATATATATATATCGTGACAGTGTCGATTCTACTGTATGGTTGCACCGGCTGGACTCTAATGAAGCATGTGGAAAAAAGTGAGACGGGAACTATACAAGAATACAATGTGTTGTTTTGAATAAGTCCTGGAAGCAACAATCCACAAAATAGCACCTGGACGGCCACTTTCCCCCATCTCACAAACCAAGTGAGTAAAAAAAAGACAAGCTAGACTGCTGGAAAAGTAAAGAGGAACTCATAAGTGACGAAAAAAAAATAGAGTGACACAGAGAGAAAAAATTTAAAAAATAAAGAATGAAAAATATATATAAAAAATTATTTTAATAAAAAAACAAAACTTTTTTCAAACTCTATTCTCGCCGAAAGCAGCATAAGCACACCCAAATAATTTTTTTCATTTAACATCTGATGAGGGTCATCATAGTCCTGAAATAAATTTATAATGACACCAATATATATATATATATATATATATATATATATATATATATATATATATATATATATATATACAAGAAAATCAGAATGGCTTTTGAATTTTTGAATAGAAAGCTATAAATACGGAATCAAATTTCTTAGTCATAATAGACTTTTTTCAAGAAGATAGCGGGTTTTTCTGATGAAAATTCCAAGAAAGTTACCCAAGAGTATAACGGCATAGCCATTGAGACTATTTCAATAAAGATGAGGATGAGATTCCGAATAAATCATTGTACATTAATCATAATTTCTTTTTATAGAAACTTTTTAAAAATTTGCTTTTTCTCTCTGCCTTTGTCTATCTATCTATTCTCCTTCACCGCCTCCTCAGTTGTTTTTTTTTTTTTTATGTCAATTTATCTATTCCAATCTGTTAATATATCTCGCTTTCTCTCTCAATCTTTCTCTGTAATTCTTTATATATATATATATATGTGTGTGTGTGTGTGTGTGTGAGTGACTGTGTGTGTATGTGTGTGTGTATTTTGGTCTTTAACATCTATCTATCTCATTTTTTAAAAATATTTTTTTAACCTGTTAACATTCTCTGTCTGTCTGTCTGTCTGTCTCTCTCTCTCTATCTATCTAATTCTTTTTTCATAGCTATGTATCTCTTTTGGTATGTTAATATCTATCTATCTATCTATCTATTAACGGGGTCAATAAAAAAAAAAAGCGAAAAAGAAAGAAAGGGAAAGTAAAGAACCGGAAAAGTCCATAAATACCTCTATAACAATAGAAGAGTTACTGGGTCCAGTTAATCTGTTCGAGAGTCCAGTCACAATGAACTCAAACATTTACTCAACGCTTTATAATCTTTTTTTTTTTTTACCTCTTCGATTCATTGAGTCTCTCCTAATTTAAGAAGAAAGAAAGATAGAAAGAAAGCAATTTGTCATGGGGCGACAAACTGCTCCAGCGCATGTGCACACGCAACCCGTGCATAAGTAAACAAGCTTCCCTTCTCTAAAACAAATAACCCAACAAAACCGGTGCAAACTGAAAGCAACTCAGCGGGAATCTTATACGTTATTCATGCACTTTTGAATATGGCCGATTCGGCATACACCAGTTAATGTTTCAAGTGTCTCCACAAAGCGTACCAGTCTGTGGCCACTCGTCGATTTTCGAATCGTTTTTCACCCTCGACTCTGACCTAGGTAGACTTGCAAAGTTGGCTGGGGCAGTAGAATACACTGAATGCTTCCCTGTGGAGGGGTAAGACCGCCACTCACCAATGAGTGTCCTGCATATGACACTAAACAATATAATGGTGAGGCTCCAGTAATCGCTCCCAGGTTCATTCTAGCCCGGAGTGGTAGAACCTGATTAGGGTCCTATCTATGGATTAAATAGAACTAAACCGTGGTTTCTTGAGTCTACCGGGGTTTTTTTTTTTTTCATTTAAATTACGTATTTATGCTGAGCTGAATTGTTTAAAATAGAACTCTTTTGACAATTAAACTGCATACTTATGCTAAACTGAATTGTTAGAATTAGAATTGTTTTACTAAACTGAATTGCTTAAAATAGAAATGTTTTTGACAATTAAACGGTATACTGACATTTAAACCGTGTACTTATGCTAAACTGAATTGTTTGAAATGGAACTGTTTTTGTATGATAAACTGAATTTTTGGAAATGGAACTGTTTTTGACTTTGAAAATGTACTTACCCTAAACTGAATTGTTTAATATAGAACTGTTTTGACATTTGACTGTGTGTAAACAAAATCTATACTCATACTAAACCAAATTTTTTGAATTAGAACTGTTTGACTGAACTGAATAGCTTGAAATTGAAATGTTTTTGACAATTAAACTGTTTACTCATGAATTGTTTGAAATATAACAGATTATTTGTATAAAAATGGATTTAGCATTAAATAACCTTTAAAGGCTGATATGCCATAAAAACCAACCAAGCGACCAACTTAGACAAACAGAACATTTTCCAGGACAGGAAGTGGGGTTTGCTGGACATAATGTGTGACGTCTTCGCAAGCACGGAGAATGAAATAATATCTGTGTTGTAGTCTCACCTCCTTATCTGAGGGAAAATGTCCTTAGACTTTCCAGCAGACGTCTGAAATCTAGGATATCATCAAAACTTAAATAAATACACATTTTAAAATCTTTTTATACAATGTTTATTCTTTTCTATACCGGGGTTTTATAATTTCTTGCGGACTTAAACAGATCTTAATATGATATAGATACAATAAAACAATGATCTCCCTTATAGAATTGAAATGTCCGATAGTGGCCTCTGCAAGGTTTCCATGACAGTCTTAGAAACCCTCTCTCAATCTCTATTTTCCTTTGTTCTTTGAATGTTTAAGATATTGCCTCTGACTCTGTCAGGGAACAGTTAAGCCACATGCCCATAATTCCCCCACTTATGTAGTAAGCATTTTCCATTTTGTATTCATTATATATAATGCTTGTTCATCGAACACTATGTGTATATTTCTTCCATGGCACTTATATTCTTTCTTTTGGGAATATACCAATCCTCTTCCCGCGAGCAGGATGTGACGCAAGGTCAATTTTAAGCGGAATTCAACAGGTTTAAATTCAGAGTTTTCTTTCTCCAAGACCCGTTGCCATTCCAAGATTTAAGATCCTAGTCTGCTGTACTATTTACCCACCGTTGGAGGGAGTATAACTGGATTCATACCTTTCCCAAGGTTTCTAGCGCTATGTGACATATAAACAACTTTGTTCAGGATTTGAACTCAGGTCACTATGTCCATTTCCCACGAGGATAACCATTACATCACAAGCACTAACTTTAATCATAACATTGTCGAGGATGCATGACGTGGGCACTGGGAAAGCCCTGCATTCACGTCACACGACCGACCCTCATCGTGCCTCAGGTGCCGTCTGAGGCGCCCTTTTAATGGGAATGCTGACGGGGCACGAAGTCTGAGCTACGACTCCTTGTGTCGTACTTGTCCGTTTGATGGGACATACACCAAATACTTATAAGTTTAACTTGTCTTTCTTTTCCGTTCTATTCAGTGTTAAGTTTGATTAGTTTTTATGGCATATCAATCACGGTAGGTTAATTCGTGCCAAATCCTCTTTTTACGTATATATGATTTGGTTTGGTTTGATTTTGAAGCATATCAACCATTGTAGGTTATCTAATACTAAATCCTCTTTTTACGTATATATAATTTAGTTTGGTTTGGTTTGGTTTGGTTTGGTTTTATGGCATATCAACCATGGCAGGTTATTTCATGCCAAATCCTCTTTTTATATATATGCTAAATATATATGATTTGGTTTTGTTTGGTTTTATGGCATATCAACCACTGTAGATTTTTTAATGCCAAATCCTCTTTTTACATATATATGATTTGCTTTGGTTGGGTTTTATCGCATGTCAACCATTGCTGGTTATTTAATGCCAAATCCTCTTTACATATTAAATATATATCAATAGTAAACATATTTTGTCGATCATATTTTTAAATAAACCTAAGCTTATTCTTTTTCACACAGTTAAATTGTTCAAAGTATTGTTATGTATCCCTAATTATTCAATTAAACATCAGTCATTTGTTTACAAGATCAAACAGTTCTATTCCAAACAGTTCTATTTCAAACGATTCAGTTTAGCATGTCATATATTTACTCACAGTTTAAATGTCAAACAGTTCTATTTGACTCATAGATAGAACCCTGCCAAGCTCTATTACTGCAGGTCATAAATAGAACACTTGTTGTGGCGGGTATTACCCCTCAACAGTCGGTATATTCTATAGCCCCAGTCGAGTGGGCCGTAATTCAGTGTTTGCATATCATGGATATACTTATACTAATTAAGTAAATTTGGCGACCGTATTCGAGAATGACCCGAAAACTCCCTTTTAATAAGCTACTACACTGAGTTGTAGAGTAGAGCACGACTCCTTTTCCTGGATTGCTCCCCTATACCCTTGATTGATGAGTGTTAAGTAAGAAGGCATCAAGTCTCATTTTTGAGTCTTTGATATGACTCGACCAGGGATTAAATCCAGGTCTTCCGAACCATTGGCGAACACTTTACCCACTAGATTATAGGCCGATAGTCCATAATAAAGTAGGATTTGACAAAATATTTTCTCTATCACCAAGCATCCTACAAATTTCATTTATTACCAAACGTCACAGCTCAGAAATTCTGAAACCAAATATATAAATACATCGCTGCCTTAAATAGATCCTTTTTTTAATATTCATGCCATTTTATTTCAAGGAAAAGAAGTGTTGCAATTTTTTTTTTTTTTATTTTTTTTTTTTTGTTTGTTTGGGTTTTTTCCACGGAAGAAATGTTGGACTATCTAACCCCTGCTCTTGGTTTTGACTCCTAGGAGTCAATGAGACTTTCCAAGGAATCGATAAAATCCTTGTGGTCAGGTTGGTGTTGATAATCCCGGTGATGGTTTAAGATTAAAATGCTAAAAGATCTGAAACAGATTCTTCACTCTGCGCATTTCTCTATATTTAATGAGACACATTAATTTATTAACGTGTATTTCTACAGATTTTTCGCTCTTTTAGTTGAGCTTAGAATAAACTGTCTGCATCTCCGACAAAGGAGTAAGAACACCCATCCCACTTAATAAGTGGTGTCCTGTAGTTGTTGTTGTAGTTGTTTGGGTTTTATGGTATATCAACCTTTGTAGGTTATTTAATGCCAAGTCCATTTTCATGTAAATTATCAGTTCTATTTCAAACAATTCAGTTTAGCATGAGTACACAGTTTAATTGTCAAAGAAATTTCTATTTCAAGCTTTACAGTTTATTTAAACAGTTCTAATTCAACCAATTCATTTTTGTATAAGTATAGATTTTGTTTATACACAGTTAAATGTCAAAACAATTCTACATTAAACAATTCAGTTTAGCGTGAGTGCAGTTTCAATGTCAAAAACAGTTCGATTTCAAACAATTCGGTTTAGCATAAGTACGCAGTTTAAGTGTAAGTACACAGTTTAATTGTCAAAAACATTTCTCTTTCAAGGTATTCAGTTTAGTCAAACAGTTCTAATTCAAACTATTCAGTTTAGCATTAGTACGCATTTAAGTTCTTTTTGATCCATATATAGGAACCTATCAGGTGGTACCATTTCGGGCCAGAGAGAACCTGGGAGCAATGCCAATGAAGGGGTCCTCTGCATTCTTCAAAGCTCCAGCATCACTGGAACCTCACCATCAGATTGTTTAGTGTCATATCCAGGACACTCGTTGGTGTTGTGGGTTTTTTACTCCTCTGCAGAGGTACAGTCGGTATATTTTATAGCCCCAACTGACTGGGCAAATGGTGTCCTGGTTCGGACGCATCTAATGGTAATGCTCTAGTTCCCGGGGTCTGGGAAGTGTGGTGTAATCCTTCGTAACCAATTAGATTGGGAGTGTAAGTTCATGTTAGGGCACCATCTATGGGTCAAATAGACCTGTTTCAAAAATTCGAGTGGACTGATTGCAAAAAACAAAAACTCTTAAAAAATAACAGAGCCCCCGTGGCGTAGTGGCTAACTTTCAGGACTGTAAGATTTTAGTAAACAAGTTCCAACCCCAGTCATGTTATGACGTTTATTTTCGGGCTAATACCCTTTGGAAAGGTAGAAACACCCTTATCTCTCCTCAGCTTTAGTATTATTTCTTTTCTTTCGGAAGAATGGATTAGGAATTAAATAACCCAGGAGGCGGATATTTCATTTAAGAAAGAATTGTAAAAAGAAAAAAAATGAATATAAACGTACAATAAACGCGATTCCCTAACACTGAGGAGTAAATAACCCTAGACGGGTTGATATACCGTTAAAACCAACTCATCAGTTAAATAAATAATCCTTATTGTAGAATTCCAGAAATAAGTTCAATTTTTTTTTGTATATATTTTTGGGCTTTCAAAACGACATTAAACAGATTGTATTCTTTTTATGTTCCTATATCTCGGGAGTGATATTGTTGAGGATGGAAATAATGAACAATAATCTTGCAATGTTCATTTGCGCGTCTTAATGTATTTAGAATTTGCAAGTCTACAATTTTTTTATATCAACATTTATTTATTTTAAATGCCCGGGAATCGTCAAGAGATCTAAATTTTCAGAAAGGAGGGGAGAGGTCAATGGTCTAAAACGTTCGGGGATCCTTAGTGTTGATGTTTGTAGACGATCAGTGGTACTGTTGATTTAGCTGGTCAACTTAATGATTAAATTTCTATTCTATTAATTTGTGCTGTAATTTAATGAGATTGCAAAAGTAGGTACGGTGCTTTCTGTTTGTTTATTTATTCAAGTTAAATTACTTGCGACATTTGGTTATTTGGAAGAACAATGGCCTGGTGACAAGGGTTTGGAAATTGTATATTCGTTACTCGACTGGTTGAGGCTCGTTATTCCAAACTAATGGAGAACAGACACAGATATGAAAAGAAAGAGAAAGACAAAGAGAAAGAGGAAGAGAAAGAGGGATGTGTATGTGTTGGAAGAAAGAAAGGAAAAAAGATACTAAAAGAGAGAAATCAGTTGAAAGAAAGAAAAAAAGAAAGAAAGAAGTTATAGAACGAAAGAAAAAAAGAGAGGAATTAAGGGTCAAAGAAAGGAAGAAAGAAAGAAACAGGAAGTCAGTCAGAAAAAAAAAAAAGAAACCTAACATGAAATAACAGAGAGAGATAGGCACAGAGAGAGAGACAGAGAGAGATAGAGAGTAAAAAGAAAGAGAAAAATATTAAGCTAAAAAGAAATGAAACAAGAATGAATTTAAGAACAGTCACCTGTCAACAAATAATAGTCACAATGAACAAAGGTAAAGGCACGGGGCAGAGAAACACGTGTTCCTCTCTTAGGAAAAATAGGAGAGACTTAATTCAAATGGGGTATTACGTAAACAGTTAAGATTAAGGTGTAGGCGTGAGCGTGGGTGCATGGTTGCGAGTGTGTGTCTGTATAAATGTGTGTGTCTGTGTGTGTGTGTCTGTGTGTGTGTGTGTGCGCGCACTCACGCGCACATATGTAAGTGTGAGTAGGTGAGTTGATTTCACCAATCCCTCATAAAAACTACAGATAAAATAAAATCTAGGCAAACCCACGCAACACAGACGCTCCCACACCGTTGCTCTCCCTCCCAATCACACACACACACACACACACACACACACACACACACATACATATATATATATATATATATATATATATATATATATATATAAGCCTATTAGGGTAAATTTGCTAATGACTTTGTATTGTTTACACACACGCAACATGCACTTTCATCTCTCCATTTAATTTGTATTTGACGGGCGCCAAGTTTACCAAGGAAGGTAACTAACAGCTTTTTGCTACTGCTGCTTAGGTAAGGTAGTTATGAGAAAGTGGTTATCATAAGTGAGCGACGAGATTTGACAGACCGTTCAAGAAACAGATTAATGCCTCTATCATTTTTGAAAGGTGAACGAAAGCCATCAAAGACGAAATATCAACTCGATTCACCTATTTGCTTTTCACAACGAGCATAGCCTAAAATTAAACACACACACACACACACACACGTACGTTCACATACGCACATATATATATATATATATGTGTGTGTGTGTGTGTGTGTGTGTGTTTGTGTATACATGATAAGACAAGCAGGAATAATATTTCTTTGCAATTCCTTCTCAATCTTAGTTGTTCTATTCTTAATTATCTTAAACCTCAGCTGATAATCAGGAAAAGAGCTTTTTGAATACATTTTTAAGAGTTGAAAAATTTGAACAATATACCATTAACATAGCATATCCATTCGTTAAATGATGCTAGTATTATTATTATTATTATTTACTCCTTTGGAGTTTTTCACATCAGTGTTAACTGATGGTTTTTCACTGGAGTTTGAGTGACAGCAAGTCTCCTCAAGTCTCCAGGACTCGTCTCCGGATTCTGGCCGTTCTTAGCAATGCTGTGGTTCGGATAGTCTCTGTCCGTCAACCTATTTCCAAGTCTTCTAGGCCTTTTAATAATCCTTTAGTTATTGTGCCTAACGCGCCAATGACAATTGGCACAATCGTTACTTTCATGTTCCACATCTTTTTTCAATTCTCTAGCAAGGTCGAGGTACTTTCTTTTCACTTTCCTTCAGATTTATTCTGTGGTCCACCGGGACAGCAAAGTTGATAATTTTATAAATTTTCTTTCTTGTTGTTGATTATTATGAGGTCTGGTCTTCTGGCCGGGATTAGGTGATCCGTTTGTATGTTAAAGTCCCATATGACTAATTCACTCCTTGTGAGTTCTTCACGCCTTCGTAAGCTAATGGTCTTTCACTGGAGTCTGAGTGACAACAAATCTCCTCAAGTCTCCAAGACTCTTCTCGGTATTCTGGCAGATGTTAACTATGCAGTAGTCTGGATTGTCATGATTCATCTTCCGATTTCCAACTCTCCCCGTCTTTATTGCAAACATTTGGTTCCAAGTGCGCCTATCACAATTGGTATCACTGTTACCACAGTTTTTTTGTTTTTTTTGGTTTTCCTTGTGATTTTTTCACACCAGCGTTAGCTGATGGTCTTTCATTGAAGTTTAAGTGACAGCAAGTCGACTCAAGTCTCTTCTCAGTATTCTAGCGGATCGTAAGAATGATGTAGCTTGGGTGTTTTCAGCTCGTCCTCCGAATTCCAACTCCTCCAGCCCCCTTAAAACCCTTTGGGGGTCGTTCCAAGCGCACCAATTACGATTGGTAACACTGTCAGCTTCATGTTCCTTTGCTTTTTCAATTCTCTGGGAAGATTTAAGATTTGTGTGTGTGTTAATTCCCACCCTGTGGTTCGCCAGGATGGCAAAGTTCCCTATTTAGCAGATTCTAATGTGATTATTTTACTCATTGGAGAGTTTTTCACCCCAGCCTTACCGGATGGTTTTCCACGGGAGTCTGAGTGACAGCAAGTCTCCTCAAGTTTCCAGGATTCTTTTCAGTATTCTGGCCAATCTTAATGCTATTGTTTGGATGGTCTCTTCTTGCCCTCTTATATCCATGTTCTTCAATCCTTTTATGAATCCTTTCGCGACTTTACCGAGCGCACTTATTCCACTTGGTATCCCCGTTACTTTCATGTTCCATTTTTAGTTCACTAGCAAGGTCTTTCGCTTTCTTTCAGTTTCACTCAGTGGTCAGCCGGAACGTCATCGTCCACTATTCAGCTGTTTTTGTTTTTTTTTTTTGTTGACTATCACTAGATCAGGTCGTCTAGCTGAGATGAGGAAACCCGTTTGTATCTCAAAATCCCAGAGAAATTTGTGCATCTCATTTTCCAGGTCGGATTTTGGGTTGTTTATTATTATTATTATTATTATTATTATTATTATTATTATTATACCTCCGTAAGAGTTTTTCACATTTATTTTGATTGGCGGTTTTCTCAGGAGTCTAAGTGACAGCAAGTCTCCTTATGTCTCCAGGAGTCTTCTAAGTAATCTAGCTGCTCATAGAAATCGTCCTGATTCTTTCTCAGACTGTATTCAGGTTTTTGGGAACTGTTCCAAGAACACCTACTACAATTGGTACTACCGTCACTTTCAAATTCGACCGCCTTTTTTTTTTTAGTTCTCTGTTAAGATCCAAGTATTTGTCTATTTTTCGATTTCTTTCACTCTTACGCTGGAAAAGAAAAACCCTCAAATAGCAAAAATAGTACATCACAGCGAGATTTTTCAGAGCAACACTCTTTATATGCTTGTTGTGAGAGAATGAAACAATTATCAATTCATTTTGTAACTGATAAAGCATACTTCACGAAAATCTAAAAAATCTATCTATCTATCTATCTATCTATCTATCTATCTATCTTGACATTATGTTTGTATACAGCTATAACTCCTAAAAAAAGGACATATCATAACGTAATAAATCTATTGTTTACTTGCTTGTTTGCATTTAGTAAATAAAACAATTCCAAGTCCATTTCTCAATTGGATGATAAACCTGCTAAGCTCAACATTCGTATTGAACCATTTTAAGTTCTTGATATAATGAATATAAATATAGTCTGCTAATGAGAATCCATCGTACTGTCTAATATGGAAGCATTAATATTATCATGGACTGCTGTTACAAGGAGAACCCAAAGACATGTTTACACTCTTTTTAATCTCGTAGCAAACGACGACACAGATAGATAATATGATAACAAACCTAATTGCAATAAGTCCCTCGTCCCGGACAGGTAGTACCTATTAGGATCTCATCTATGGGTCAAATAAATCGTTTTTTAAAACTATTTGTATTCGATAGGAAGGTATGAAAAAAAATATACATCTCAAGAAACAACTCCACAAAAAATGTGATTCTGAACGTACAATAAACGCGATTCTCTTAATTCTAATTATAAAATATCCCGAGACAGGTTGAGGTGCTGTTAAAATCACTCAACCGTCATTCACATATAACTGTTAATATTCCTTGACAAACCAACAGTGAACTAGCAAACAAAGTGATTTAAGCTTTGATATAGAAATATTTTTAAAATTTGCTGAGATTTAAAGTTGGTTTATTAAAAAAAATGAATTACCGTGGCTGCATTATAACGGGGAAAGTTCAGGTTAAATTTTATTCGATATTGCATTATTCTCTGTATTTCATTTATGTATATTTCTATAATAAAAGCCACAGAAACACGCGTGTATTAAAATAAAAGGCAGAAAAACGCCGACGATAGTGTCAAGAATATTTACAGGGGCGTGACTAATAATATTCACGTCTCTACTTATGACATTAATGTGTTTTGTTTGACAAAACAGAAACGTTTTATATTTAAGCAGATTTAATACAGGTTTAGAGGAGGTAGAAATCCCCTCAAACCATATAAAACTTGGAAGTTGGTATGGGGGCGATAGTAGAGAGAGTGGTAATGTGGGACTGAGAAAGACACACCGTTTATAAATGTGCCTCGCATCACCCCCCCCTACACCTCATATCGGGTTGGAACAGACTTTTCGGATTAAGACTGTATTGTCGCAGACTTTCTGAGACCCTAGGCGCCATTTCACAAAGGAATTTTAGCCTTTTTCCTTGGAGAAAATTTGTTCTTATCCAAACAGTCTAAGTTGAGAGTATAAATAGGATTTTAAATCTGCCTCTATTCAACGTCACGTGGGTCTATTGAAGATTTGGCAGGCCAGCAAAGATAGTCGTGACTCGAGTTGAAAGAGGCGTTGGACGGATAACTATCGAGTATATATCCCTATTTTTGCTGTTGACTTCCTTCATTCTTGAGTACTTATTTTTCTCTTACTTTGTAAATAGACACTAAGCGTAAGAGGTGTGTAGTGCAACGGTTATCATCGAAGGAAATTAGCTCGGCAACGCGAGTTCAAATTCTGAACAAGACTGATTGCGTTTTACTTCGCTATGGGTAAATAGTGTTGAAGACTGGGTGTTTGATCTGGTTACGGCAATCAATCAAGGAGAAGGTAAACTCCGCTTAAAAATTGACCTAATGTAGCATTCTGCTCATGGCGGACTGGGAGAGTAAAAGAAACCATAGTACTACATATACTGACACCAACAAATAACATAGAATGCGGTAGGTTGTTCAGTAGAGTATGATAGTATTGAAACTAGAGAAGCAATTCTGTGAGTATTAAATAAACGGCAAGAATAAGAAATTAATAGTCCCCACAGAGTTTTGAAATCGGATTCTGTATTCTTTAGAGCCTATCGGACATTGAAGAAGTTCTAACGATTATAGAAATAGAAATATCACACATACCGTAGCAGTTACCGTCAAGTTTATTGTCTAACGCTTGGGGTGGCTCGAAAAGTGAATACTAACAGAGATAAGCAATTTTTGGCATCACCCACCCGGACACTGAAGGGACTCCATTTTGAAAGACGAACTTGTAAAACTTACCTATCGTTGAGAGGCAAGGCAAATGACCATATTTATTTTTAGTAATTTAAATAAAATGAAACGCTTTGCAATGGTGTTTTTGAGTTTTAATATCGTTTTTAATGGCAAGAAATAATCATCAAGTTTAAAACTGTCTTGAGAGAAAAGTTATATTTTAGGTAAGAGTTTAATGGATAATAAAAACTTGGTCTAGTGATTATACGAAGAAAAAGGGCGTTTCAACTGTCTGGTGAAGATTTTTCGCATGTGCGCATGCGTATTCCCATAACTGTAAATGTTACTGCGCCTCATTTTGACGATTTTTCATATATATATATATATATATATATATATATATATATATATATATAGGCATATTCTCAAACGTACAATTATATATATATAACATCACTTTTGCACAATTCTGCACCTGCAAACATGAGTCTTTTCTTTTTCAGTATTCACCTGTATCAAACATCCGACACTCTATCCATATTTCAGAAAGGAGAGAAACGGCTCCATTGGATCTGTGGTCTGCGGCCATTTCGTTCCTCGTTTATTTCTTCATTTTGTTTTCGCGCCACATTCTCATTGAACAATGGCGCCGAAGTGAGAAATCTTGCGCCAACTCATGAACCCAGGAAAGACAGTGACGGTTTTTAGTGTTCATCATTCTCTCCATTTGCAACGTTTTTCTTTTCTATTTGTTTTTTGTTCTCTCTCACTCTTTCTTTCGTTCTTTCTTGCTTGCATGCTTGCTTACTTTCTTTTGCCTTCAAGGGACACATATTATTGATCTTTTCTAGACAAAGATAAAGAACTGGAATTTAAAAAAAAAATCCATTTATCGCTAAATAAGAAAGGATTCCGAGAAAGTTAGTTTTACACTACATCAGTTTCTTGAATAACCAGAAGATAATTCACGTGCAAAAGTCATTGTTTTTGGTGAGTGAACTGAGGAGCAATAAGAAAGAAAGACTGATCGAGTTTAACGGTATGTCAATCAGTCTCGGGTTATTTTATGCCTTGTGATTAAAGAATTGCGTTCGTTGTACGTTCATGTTTACATTTTGGTGTTGTCATTTCTTGAAAGTTTTTTTTTGCTCACTGTGACATCGAATACAAATTATTTTAAAACAGATTTATTTGACCTATCGACGGGACCCTAACTGATAATACCACTCTGGGTTAGAGTGGATCTGGGAGTAATTGAAATGAAGAATTTCTCTACACATGCTAGTGGTCTAGAACTGGAACCTCACCACCTGATGCAGTTTAGTGTCATACTCAGAACACTCTCTTTTGTGGGGAGAGGACCTATCCCACTGCAAGGGGTACAGTTAGCATATTCTAAGCCCCGTTGAATCGGTGATAAGAGCGGAGGGAGATAATTCAGGATTTGTGATAAGTGGCGAAAAAAAAAACTGTTGGTAATGTTCTTAGGTTAAAAGCATAACAATGACGTGATCTTTATTTGAAAGTTGTCACTCAAAAATGAAATAAGGGAAAGAAAGTGGGTATAAATGCATGTCAGAAAGTCAGAGAGCGTTTTGCGAATATATATATATATATATATATATATATATATATATATATATATATATATATATATGTGTGTGTGTGTGTGTGTTTGCGATGTTTTTATATTTTTTTCTAGACTGGACAATAGTGTTTCAAATGTGCCACAATGCCTTCAATTTATTTACCATTCTGTCTTTAAAATGTCCTGATTGCATCTGATGGCGAGGCTCCTGTTTTGGGGATCTATGGAGTTTAGAGTCACACATTCATATCCATTACTTGAGGTCCATTCTGACGTGAAATGTTAGTGCCTATTAGGGTCTCATCCACTGATCAAATAAACCTGCGTGAAAATTATATTTGAAAGGTATATTATTTGTATAAGGTGGATATACTTAAAACCATTTAACTGCCAAGAAATGAAAGGTGATTATCATTAAGTGGGAATATTCGAGTGAAATCAAATAAATGTATACAAATCATCTATATTAGAATAATTACTTAAAGCGATAATTGGTTAGTAATGCTTATCATTAATTACTTGAAACAATGTAATTGCTTGTCAAAAAAAATACACTGACTTCGGCATTAAATAACCCAACAAAGATGAATATACCGAAAAACTAAACAACCAGCCAGCCAACCATTCCTATTTAAGATATAAATACAATGCCGAAACGATCTCTGATTTTTCATGCATTTACGTGAGTTATCTTTCTTTAGTTTTTATCTTCATTATTCCCATGGTGAAAGAGGAGGAAATCCCTTATCGTTGGAGTGAAAGAAAAGTATGTGGACCCAAGTTTCAATAACGTGAGCCTCATTTGAAAGTTGTCATAAAAAACAAGGGAAAGAAAGTAGGTACATATGCGTGTCAGAAAGTCAGAGAGAGTTTCGAGACTATTCTCTCTATCTCTCTCTCTCTCTCACACACACACACACACACACACATACACACATACATATGTGTGCGTGTGTGTGTGTGTTAACGGGATTTTTACATTTTTTCTTGACAGGACATTGGTCGTTCAAATATGCCGTAAATTCTTTAATAAATCCACAAAACTTCAACAAATGCATAAAGCACAATAACACAGTCGATAAAAGCAATTTTTCAGCTACAAAACACTACTTTAGCATATGTCTTTGCCCCGTCCCAAATCGTTAGGTCACTCTCATCTCCACATATCTGAAATATTCATCGTAAATAATTTTTCTTTTAAGGTAAACAGAAAGAAAAAAACAAGAAAATATTTGCGAGGATCTGATACTTTAGTATTTTACAATAGTTTTTTTTTTTTTTCCTAAATACCCACACCGGCTAAAATACTTGGATTTTTACTACGCAGCCCACACTAAAATAAAATACCCTATGTAAGTGAATGAAACTGATCAGGATGAAAACAACACCTGGGTGCTAACCGAACGAACCCGATAACAAAGAACAATTCAATTTGATATGCAAGTATCAAATGAAATTAATGAAATTGCTTAAGAAATATATGGCACGATGAAAAACTTCACTCCATGGTAGAGAGATTTTCCTACGCAGACGTGCCGAGAGAATTTGATCGAAAAATCCATCTCTGAGAAAAAACTGAGGTCCGAAAATCTTATCTTCATGCAGTCTGGTACTTATTAACTATTTGGTCATTCATATGTTTTTAAAGCAAACATTTTTAATCGATTAAAATATAATCAAATTTGGCAGAATAGTCTGTTGTTCTTCCCATATCTTTATTTCACTGGTGATATTATAGAAATTTGCTTACTATCCTCATTTGAGCCTCTAATGGTTCGCCACACCGTGTTTATTTGATTTGGTGTAGTCGATAACAGAGAGGCATTGTTCGTCTAATGTTCGTAAGAGCATGACTCGTCAGACAAGAAACAAGGTTACAAAATCACAGAAGCAATGCTTAATCGGAATTAGTGGAGCTAAGAAAATCTAGCGCGCACACACACACACACATACACACACACACACGCGCGCGCGCGCACACACACACACATATATATGTAAATTGTTTCTATAAAGCAAGGTGGAAAAGCAACATACCGTAGAACCTTGGAAGTGTGAAAAAAAAAATAATCGCAAGTGTCGTCTACGAACAGACGGTATTGAGAGATTGTCCCTTTGAGTCTTGAATACTGTAAAGAAAAAAAAGGAAAGAACAAAATAATAATAATAATGATAATAATAATGAAAAAAAAAAGCATAAAAATAGACACAACTGGGTGGAGACGGTGATCTACAGGGAATGATGCAAGAAAATATTTGACCATATAACAAAATGGTACTCGCATAAAACATTAATCCCTTCGGGAGAATGAGATGCATACAATTCACTGGGATTTTAAGATGTAAACAGATAATCTAATCCCAGTAAGAAACCAGACAAAAAATCAACTAAACAAAGTAAACCTGCGCTATAGTGGACTTGGACGTCCCTGCGGACTCCCGAGTGAAAATCAAAGAAAGTTTAGAGACCTTTCTTAGACCTTACCAGAGAACTAAGAAAGCTGTGGAACATGTGAGTAACGGTGATAGCAATTGTAATTGGCACACTTGGACCGGTTTTAAAGGTTTGAAAAGAAGACTGGAAGAGTTGGAAATCAAGACTATCCAGATTACAACATTATTAAGATCGGCTGGAATACTGAAAGAAGTCCTGCAGATCTGAGAAAACTCGCCATCAATCAGACACCAGGGAAATACCACCAGCTAACGCTGGTGGGAGGAACTTGCAAGGAATAATAATAATAATAATAATAATAATAATAATAAAAATATGCAAAAACCAGAGCCTGTCCTTGAAAATGAGAGACTGTACAGTGAATCATAGAGAGAAAATAAAAGAAAGCGGAGTGCTTTTTTTGCTTTCTTTGATTTTTACTCTGTGGTTTGCCGGAACAGCAAAGTCCACCATGCCACATGGATCTTACCAGAAAGCCCCCACCACCACCAATACCACCAAAAAAAATGTATCAGTGGAACACGAAAAATGACAGTGTTGTTGGAGATTTAATTGTAGTTGACACCCTTGGATCGACCCCTGAAGGCCTAAAGAAAGATACTGAGGAAACTTGATCAGAGAAAGAATCGAGACCATCCAAACTTTTAAAATCAACTAGAGTACTTAGATATTTCCAGGAGATCTGAGAAGATTTGCAGTCACTCAGAGTTAAGTAAAAAAAACAAACCCAAACACTTGTTACAACTGGTGTGAAAAACACAAAAGGTTGTCCATTTATATATATAAATATATATATATGCTCCCTTGTCGGGAGTTGAGCCTCTGGCGTAGGAATTAACAGTTGCTACACACGTAATGCAAAGCTCTTCTAACGAATTGGGTACTCTAGTATCCGATAGCGCAAAATGTAAACAAACAAAAGCTAATACATATGCTTAAAATTCCTGAGCTAATGTATGATCGCCGAAGTGGCTGAGTGGTTAAATATCAAGTCTAGTGCAAAATTAGGTGGGTTTTGATCCATGTTTGAAGCATCCTGCGTGTCTAGCCATACTGAAGAGTTGTGATATAACGAAACAGTCTGTCTGTAAATGACAATATATGCATATATATTTACCAACCTCCCCGTGAGAGCAGGATGTGAGGCAAGGTCAGTTTTCAAAATGGAGGTTAACAGGCGTGAATTCAGAGTTTTCCTTCCCCTAGAACGGTTGCTTTATAAAAATTTACCCATAGTAAAGTAAAGTTGGCGATCGTTGTCGAGGGCGACCAGAAGGCACCCTTTTCAATAGCTACTACACCAAGGTGTAGGAGAGGGCGCTATTCCTTTCCCTGAATTGCTCCACTTAACCCTTGATACCTACCTTATATCGCTGAGTGTTAAGCAAGGAGGTATCAAGTACCATTTTTAAAGTCTTTGTTATGACACGATCTGGGATGGAACCCAGGTCTCCCGAACCATTGGCGAACACTCTACCCATTAGACCAATGATACTTAAATAGCTGAAGAGAAAGTAGTTATATGCATACGAGCAGTATTGAACAAGTCCTGGCGACAACACCCCACGAGACACCAACTATACGGACACTTGCCCCCCATCACGAAAACTATACAAGTTAGTCGAGCCAGACACGCGGGACACTGCTGGAGAAGCAAGGACGAGCTCATAAGTGATGTACTCCTATGGACCCCCAGCAAAAGCAGGAAGACCAGCTCGAACTTACATACAGCAACTATGTGAGGACACAGGATGTAACCCTGAAGACCTGCCGGAGGCGATGAGTGATAGGGAGAAGTGGCGAGAGAAGGTCAGGGATATCCGTGCTGGCGGCACGACATGATGATGATGATGATTAGTACTATTTGAAATGTAAACAGACTTGTACAGGATTTGAAATCGGGTCTCCATATCCATTTTCAACGACAATAATTATCACACCACGAACACCTCTAAAGTATCATATATATATATATATATATATATATATATATATATATATATATGTGTGTGTGTGTGTGTGTGTGTGTGTGTGTGTGTGTGGTGTGTGTGTGTCTAAATTTATGTATGCGCATGTACATTTATATATATATATATATATATAGATTGATAGATAAATAGTTATGTGCGCGTGAGTGTAAGTGTGTTTGTTATTTAATGTCCTTTTTATTTTTTATTTTGGTTTCTCTCAATATGCATGGACGCACACACAAGCACACACACACAAACACACTCATATATATATATATAAATATATATACACTCACTCACACCTGTTCTTATGTCTGCCATACACTTATAAAAATCTTTTTCCATTCAGTATTTCTTTATTCTTGAGTAATGATAAAGATCGTTCCACCTGTTTTTCACATTGGGCACAATAAAATATCCCAAATTCCCGCCTCTCAATAGATGAGATAAAAATGTGAACTTCATTTGAACTAAACTAGTAAACTGATATATATATATATATATATATATATCAGTTTTTTCTTTTGGTTTTATAAAGGTTCTTAATTGTCTGAAATGCTTTTTTCGTGCGCTTTCAAACATTTTTTAAGGGCATCATAAAGATATTATTTGTTGTTGTTGTTGTTGTTGTTGTTGTTGTTGTTGTTTAAAAGCCTGAGATATTTTCGTTTTTAAAATCTGAGATGCTTCCTGTACAGAGTGTAGAGAGATTTTTTTTAGTATTTCTCACCTTTTCTATAGAGCGAAACATTATATTTTTTTATGTTTTTAATTTGAATTATAGATCGTCGCCAATTGATGACGTTAAAAACGTTGAAGTGAGCGTAAACAGTCATTATCATCATCATGGCGTGTCGACATGATTCTTTTGACTTTTTCTCGCCATTCGACCCTTTTGGCCATTGCTCTTTTATAAGTCCTCTAGATGGCATCCAGTATCAATAAAAAGCTAATGAATGTAAAATTTTGATGATCTGTCAACACTGGTGAGACCAAGAGTTGGAGGCTATAGGTCAATATTGCTTATGAGTTCTTCTTTACATCTCTAGCAATGCTGAACATGTCTTACAATAATATGGAATTTTTAGTTTTTTATGTTGATCTAGTATTATGATATCCCGGTGAATGCTGGGTTTTTTTCGTTTCATTTTTTATGATTGGTTAATTGCATGTCCACCTTTCAAGAATTATTTTATGCCAAGATGTTAGAGAATCACGCTCATTGCACGTCCATATTTACATTTTTGTTTCCTTTGGTGTGATTTTATGGCATATCAACCATTGAAGGTTATTTAATGCCAAATCCTGTATATATATATATATATATATATATATATATATATATATATATATATATTAAATATATAGGATTTGTAAACACATTTTGTCGATAACATTCTTAAACGAGCCTGAGCTCTTTTTTGCATACAGTTAAATGTTTTATATATTGCTAAAAAACAAACACAATTTGTTTGCAAACATAGTTTTTTCTATTTGACCCAGAGATAGGATCTTATCAGGTGGTACCACTCCTGGTCAGAGTAGTCAAAGAAGCTATGGCATCCCATTTGATGTCATATAACAGGACACTCGTCGGGTGGGGGGATCACCCTTCTGCAGAGATGCAGTCGATGTATTCTACAGCCCCAGCCGACAGTATCGGAGTTTCCTTTTTACACATGGTTGTGTAATATCAAAAATTCCAATCATAATAATAATAATAACCCTTTGTAAACAACTATAGCTTCAAGCAACCCTTCCAAATACAAGTTATTTACCGTTAAATGCTATCAAGTACTAATAATTTTCAAACAGTTCTCTTTGATCCATAGATGCGATCTTAACAGTTATTACAACTCCGGATCAAAGTGGAACTGAGAGTAACGGCAATAAAGTGATACTTCCCCAATCTATAGAAAATTTCACGAAAAAAAAACCCCCAAAAAAACAAAACTGAAAGCTGAAAATATTCTATTTTGCAAAAATTCGTCAAGCGGTAGGTTCTCAAACTGCATGGATACTTCCAGTGATAAAATAAATTATTAATGATATGACCTGATATGGCTAAGAAGGGAAATCGCAAAAGAGAATGAATTTATTTTGATAGCTGCACAAAATAAAACCATTAGAACCAATAGTCAAAGCAAAATTTGACAAACAGAAGAATAGCAATTATTGGTGATGTGATGAAATAGATGAAACAGTAAATCTTAAAAACGAACACAGCAAACTGGCACAAAAGGAATACAGGTGTAAGAACGACTAGGTGTGAAAGATGATCCAATAGGAATTGGGGATGAGACTAAAATTTGACTAAACAAGCAAATGTTTTTTGGACAAACCAAAATATGTCCAAGGAAATGAGACGTAGAAAATTTTAAAATACAAACAGATCCCAAAGCCCCTACCAGAAGATTAACAAGGTGAAAAAAAAAACTTGTCATTTTGCCGCTCCAGCAGATAGATTAAAAATAAGAGAAAGCGAAAAGACAAATACTTGGATCTTGCTAGAGAGCGGGAAAAGGCATGAAACACCTTCACGTTGCACACCTTTTCCCTGTGATACCAGTTGTAATCAGTGTACTCGGAACCGTCCCTAAAGCCCAAGAAAAACCACTCCGAGAACTGGAGAACAGAAGAATCGATTTTGAAGGGAAAAAATGGCCATTTTTCATACTTTTACAACAAAAACAACTAAGAAATAACACATGGTATCTTGGAACAAAATCTGTGTTAATTAGAGAATTGTATCCTAAAAGAGTTGACCGTGGATAATAATTTTGAAAAATTCGATTAAAGAAGGCATACTAATGGATAGAAACTGGTGTTCTTGCTTCATCCGCTTCAAATTCTTTAAACTTAAAAAGGCTTTAGAGTGCGTGACCATAAGTGGTACAAGAAGGAGGGTCCACAAATCCCAACGTCCGGGTTTTATCTGCCACGTTGTCACCGGTCCGTGTCAACATGTGTCAACACTTGATTAGAACGAAATAATAAAGAATTGAGGCAGAGAGATTCCGGCACTGACAAAATGGGCTGAGCATTTCTGAGTGACATTTGTTTAAAACTATTAGTGCCTATCCCTAAGCAAAAGGGTACATGGGGTAAAGGAGATCTTTAGGGTAAATACCTCTTATGTTTATAGATACGTGGCAGATTTTGGACCGAAAACCTTAATTACCTTTCAGTCGAAGAGAAATAAACGAATAAATACGTGAAAGCGTTGACATCAAAATTACATACAACATACCCACACAGACACACATAAAAGCACAAAAAGTATATATATATATATATATATATATATATATATATGTGTGTGTGTGTGTTTTTCTTGGTGTATATATATATATATATATATATATATATATACCAAGAAAAACATATATATATATATATATTTGAAGATATTTTTTCTTTATAGAGTTTCTATAGTAATAATAATTTTTTAATATTATTCATGCTAAGTATGTTAGGTTAATAGTTATAGACAAATTTTATATGATAACTATATCCTCTTCAAATGGGTTAGAAGCCCCTTCCCTAAAAAAAGTTATGTCCTGTTTATAATAATAAACTATATAATAATAATAATAATAATAATAGTAATAATAATAATAATAAATATATGAGATTTATTGGATTAATGCCATGGAATTTAGACTGCGACCCCGGGTTTCATAGAGTTTTTACAAAACAACAATCATCAGGCAGTAAACAAAATGAAATGAGTTGAAAAATAGTCAAAAACGGTTGGGATTTTGTAAGAATCTTTACGTGTGATTGTAAGTGTGTGTGTGTGTGTGTGTATTAGTTGAAGTTGCGTATCATTATGTGTGTATGTGTGAGTGGTATAAAGTGCATGTGTATATGAAGGTATATGCAAAGCGCGTTGTTTTTACCGGATGTTAGTTGTCTGTGTATCTTATATCGCTACATTATAGTCTGGAAAGATTCTTTATCTATTTCTGCATGTGTTGGTGATTATAACATCATCATTGCATGTCGAGGGAAATAAAAAAAGATTTGATTTGTAAGCGTATTTAAGCGGGTATACTGTAGTAGACCAGAATCACAATGAATATAAAGGGGTAGGGATATATTGTATTGCAATATACTATGGAATATTGTACAATGTTGGTATTATATGTAGTGAAGAGATTTGGCCAAGAATATAATAATAATTTGATGAAATGTTGCGTATTTCAATCATACATCCTAGATGCATCAAGGAAGTCTTCAGTGATGTAACTGTCTTCATCACCGATTTCGGGTTATTTTTGCATCATATCGGCTCCGACAGAAACCCTGGCATGACTCTGGAAGAGTTAAGCCGCCTCCTCGATCGCGACGTGCTACGCTCTTGCCTCCACCAAAGCAAAAAACTCTAATAAGGCCGGACTTCGGCCGTTCTTATATACATCTGTCCTTCAGCAACAGCCAATGAAAAACAGGGCATTCCACACTCCTCTACTATATATAATACCATCTTTACCTCATCCGGTTTCGGCTGACTACTTCCGGATCCGGTATCGGGTATATTATATATACATAATGAAAATAATGAAAGGGTTACAAAAATCGTTCGTATAATTATGTACGATAATGAGTATAACTGAAAAGGAAAGTGTTGTCATTATAAAATTAAGGAAATAGATGGTGGGTTTAGGAGTCATGGGTAATAGTTAGGAGGTTGTAATGATTATTTTTAATTGTTATCTGGTTTGTGTTGACGTTGTATGACTTATACGCTATTGTAGTAAAAGATAGAGTGTACGTGGTAGATAAGATGAATGTAAAGTGTTGAGGCCTGCAAAAATACGAATTTAATAGATAGTGGAGGCATATGGAGAAGGGTATGGAGGATAATGAAGAAAGATGGTATATATATTGTGGCAGGTGTAATGGTTGGTGGAGGAAAATAATACTTATGGTGCTACGGGTGTGGTGTGGTGTGGTGTCGTTTGATTTTTTTCATTAGTGGACGTATTTGATGGGTTATGTTTATGGGTCGAAGCGTGAGAGAAGGTTATATTTTGAAAGGATTTCAGATTTTTATTTAGTAATGTATTTTGTCATGGGTAGGTTATGATGGCTTATTTTTTGTGGAAGCAAGGGGGGCATTTTTTGATGTTTTGTTGTAAGCAGGTGCTAGTTTTAGTATCTCCCAGGTGATTGTAGGAGAGATGTTTGTTTCTTTTAGGTGCCATATGTGCGATTATAAGGAGGTGTTGGATGAGTAGTTTCTGTTTCTGAAAGAAAGTTTATGGTTGTAAATTCTCTGTTTTATGGTGCTCTCCGTTGCACCAATGTAATGTTTGACGGAGTTGTTAGTTTTTACGGTGGCTTTGTATATAACGTTTTATATAGGCATTTTTATATGGGCATTTTCCTTGTAGGGGGTATGTGTTTTTGACCCTACAATATATATATATATATATATATATATATATAATCTTTGCCTCTGTTTCTAACCGAATTATTAGGAAAACAGGACATTTTAGCATAAACTCTTCGGTAAAGATTTGCAAGGCGTTGAAAGGGATATTGATTTCGAGTTGATTCAGCTTCCGGAAGCTGCGTTATGGAATTTTTGTTTATCCCAACTTGGAAAAATACGAGATCTTACTCGTCATTACAATTATTTCCTTTGTTCTTCACTGTTTTGAAACCACATTGGAACTGAAACGAGTTGTTGCTTTGTTAAAAGGATGACAAATTCAGTAAAAGAGAACGGAAGAAAAAAAAGATTAAATAAAGGCCTCTTTTTATTTTTTATAAATAAATATCAGTTAAAAAACGAAAAGAAAGAAAAATACTATAAAACATTGAAGTTTATCGATTTTCTTATTTTTTTTGTTTTATATTCAGTGAAAAAAAAATTGATGGGTAATTTGACGAATCTTTTTATTTTTGTTTGTTTTGAAAACTGCTTATAATTTTATTCGCTTTTCATAATGAGATGAAACTCTATGTCGATATTCATTTGACAAATGTTCAGTTCTAAGTAAAAATAAGCAAATAAATAAATTGATTTAGAAGAAATATTATATAGAACACGTTTCTAACTATACTCGTATATGAGATGTTATTCCCTCTACCCGGGCAACGCCAGGTAGCCTTTCTAGTATATGTATATATAAACTAGGGTGTCGCCTCACGTAACACTTAGGAAACAGGCAGACAGAAGTCTTTGTTATATCTTGTCTAACTGTGGATGACGTTGGCTCGCAAATCACTGCCTATTCCGTTCAGGAAGGAAGTGATCGGGTTTTTGGAAAAGGTCAGACAAGGGAAACGTGTAAATAATATTTAGTCGTTGCAAGAATATAAATTTAACAAGGTCAAAACCACGATGCCCAGAATATTGTCAGATTAGAATTCCACAAAAAGGCATCACTAGAGACAGTCGACAAATGGCCTGGAGGGTAGGGTTGAAAGCACATTAACGACTCAAAAGCAATAACAACAAAAATTATTATTATTATTATTATTATTATTAAAACCTACCCTACAAGGTGGAGAAATTTTCGTGAGTTGCTACTGAAAGCCTAAATGGGGCCATTGACCCCAATAAGCAATTATGAATTTGAAATATGTGCATATTAAATCATACTTTATGGAGACTACAAAGCTTTGGCTGGGCACCTCTGGTGGTGTAATGGTTAGCAAGCTAGGTTAGACAAGCAAACCTTCATGAGTGAGTTAGAGTCTTATTGGGTGCCCCGTTCATTCGGCCTTGTGCCACATCGAAGCAAAGAACTTAGTAAATGACTACAAAGCTTTGGCTTGGTTTTTGTTAGTTTGTTTTATTTAACGGCATTTCACCTTATTATGGGTTATGTAATGCCAAAATTTGATTCATTTGTAATCATAAGTACTTACATTTGGTTAGTTTGATCTATTTAAAGGCATATCAACACCTTATGAATTATGTAATGCTGAAATTTGATTCATCCGTAAATGTTTCATTCTAATCATAACAACCGTATTTGATGGTATATATGATGCACTTTTTAAACTTAAAAAAATCCCTTACGTCTTATATGCCAAATGTACGTTTAAAATTCCCAATAATCGGCTGAAATTAGCTTAATCGCAACTCCTATTAGTTGAGACTTTAGAGTAACTTTCATATACCTCTTGTCATTATTTAAAAGGTTATTATTCAAATTAAAAGTGTTATCATTGATAATATTCGCTATATCAATTTCATCACGTTTAATATTAAGACTTAGTTGCATGAAAAAAATTTTTTTTTCTTGATTTGCCCTGCTGAAATTGGGGTGCATATTATACACCAGTGCGTCATATATGCCGTCAAATACGGAATTTATTCTCGGTTTGGTGTGTTTTATTTTAGGGTTTATAAACTGACAAAATTTGATTACGACTTAAAAGTTTAATTATAATTATAATTATGTATATATTTATCATTTTTAGCAAGGCTTTTAATATTTTGATTGGAATAATCATTTTTTCTTTTTATTCCCAAGGATATTGAATTACGTATTTCTATCGAACATGCAGTCAGATGGTTTCAGGTATTCGTATCAAATAGCAATGATTTATACTAGCCCAGTCGGCTGGAGCTGTAGAATACACTGAATGCTTCTCTGTAGAAGGGTGCCCCCCCCCCATGACACAAAACAGTCATGGATATGACACAAAACAATCTGATGGTGAGGTTCCAGTAATGTTGGAGCTTTGGGGAATGGGGAGTACCCCTTCATTTGCCATCGCTGCCAGGTCCACTCTGGCCCAAAGTGGGAGCACCTGATAGGGTCCTATCTATGGGTCAAATAGAACTAAACTGCGTACTTAAGCTAAACTGAATTCCTTGAAATAGAACTGTTTTGACATTTAAGCTGTGTACATGTGCTAAACTGAATTGTTTGAAATGGAACTGTTTTTGTACGCTAAAGTGAATTGTTTAAAACAGAACTGTTTGCGATATTAAAATTGTACTTAAGCTAAACTGAATTGTTTGAAATAGAACTGTTTTTACATTTAACTCTGTGTAAACGAAAAACTGTACTTATGTTAAACTGAATTGTTTGAAACAGAACTGTTTGTATGTGTAAAAATGGATTTAGAATTAAATAAACTACAATGGTTGATATGTCATAATACCAAACCAAACGAAACCAAACTAATAAGACTTAGTGTCCTGGATATGACACCAAACAATCTGATGGTAAGGTTTCAGTAATGCTGGAGCTTTGGGGAATGAGGAGTACCCCTTCATTGCCATTGCTCCCAGGTCTACACTGGCCCATAATGGTAGCATCTGATTGGGCCCTATCTATGGGTTAAATAGGACTAATTGCATACTAATGCTAAACTGAATTGTTTGAATTAAAACTGTTTGACTAAACTGAATAGCTTGAAATAGAAATGTTTTTGACAATTAAACTGTTTACCGGGATTTAACCTATTTAGCTTATGCTAAACTGAATTGCTTGGAGTGGAACTGTTTTTGACATTGAAACTGTACTAAAACTAAACTGAATTGTTTAATATAGAACTCCTGTGCTTATACTAAACTGAATTAGCTGAATAAGAACTGTTTGAATAAATTGAATAGCTTAAAATAGAAAAGTTTTTGACATTTAAACTGTGTACTCATGCTAAACTGAATTTTTTGAAATAGAACTGTATATTTGTATAAAAATGGATTTGGTGTTAAATTACCTACAAAGGTTGATATACCATAAAACCCAACCAATCAACCAATCAAATAAAGAAACTAAGACTGATCATATTCTGGGACAACGGTAAAAAAATAGGATGTGTCATTTTTAAAGCAACCTTTTACTAGCACGACAAACTGGCAAAAATGCATAACTAGTCCTGGAAAAAGAATGATTTTTTGCTGAAAACTTGATCTACAAGACACTTTTATAGAGTTCTGTGAATTGGTTGCAGTTTCCACAGAAATAAATAGGAATTATAACTTTCGAATTGCCTCTCCTATTTCGAAAGGGAAGCTTTAGGATTTCAGCATCGTTGATTTGGCTTGTTTGGGGAGAAAAAAACCCAGAAAGAAATGAAATTTTTCAAGTTATGATCAGTGGATCGAAAAGAAATGAGAGGACTTTTCCTTGAAAACCGGAAACAGTGGAAATTGGTCTTTGGAGAATAAATTGTGAATCCAACCCTTGAATGTTCTCCGATCGAGCCTTTTGGGAAAGCGGGAGTGTACTGGAGATGACACGGTTCCTCAGTTCAGTCTTTCGGTTCCAAAAAGCAAAGGCTAGTTGAACGTAACCCGAGAAGTTTTCTAAGTTGAAAGCCATTTAGAAACCAGTTGAGCTTCAGTAGAAGATAGCGCCTTCTTGGCAGTAGGTAATGGCAGACCGCTGATAACAAAAACAACACAGCAAGGATGTTGAAATTAGTCCGAATTAACCTATTTTAATAAATACAATCACATTATGAGACAGATAACGTTTATTAGATTTTTTTTCGAATGAGTTTTATTTAAATTATTTATATAAGAGTTTCAGTTTCCAAAGCTCGGTTGGGGGTGTCATCGTGGGGTAATGGTTAAAGTGTTGGACTGCGGAATTGTTGTAAGCGAGTTCGAAATCTAGTCGCATTATTACCTTCACTTTCGAACAAATACCCTTTGGAAAGATTGAAACCTCCTTATCCTCCCAGCTATTAGGTTGAATAGTACCACTACTGTTCTTGTAGACACTGAAACTATACTTAAACTGATTCTTTTGAAATAGAACTGATTTGACACTCAACTGTGTCGAAACAAAATCTATACTTATACTAAACTGAATTGGTTGAATTAGAACTGTTTGACTAAAGTGAATAGCTTGAAACAAAAATGTTTTTGACAATTAAATTGTGTACTTATACTAAACTGAATTGTTTGAAATAAAACTGTATATTTGTATAAAAATGGATTTGGCTTTAAATAACCTACAAAGGTTGATATGCCATAAAATCCAAACAACCAACCAACCAGCAATGTTCGCATAGAGTTTATTAATGCAAATTTCTGCTAATCGGCCAATACTGGTGGGACAACATTTATGAATCCATCAGACCACATCGCTTTCTAAAGGACTTGATTGATAGGGACGGATGGCAAAAAAGCATCAAGGTAATAAGTGTTGTCGGCATGGCTTGATAACATATGGTTTTAGAGTTTATTCGTCATGTAAAAAACAAAACAAAAACAAAACACTTACATGACCGCGGATTTAGTATCAGGGGGATAAAACCTACCATAATCATTTGTGTATAAATCGCACTATTTTCCCAGATTTTATAGCCCAAATGTTAACAGAGCGCATTATACACGAGAACTATAAAATTAACCTTTCCCGAGTAAGATATCTCACCATATTCGTGACTGAATGACCGAAAATAAG
>OY757923.1:71766703-71814203 GCA_963585895.1 Sepioteuthis lessoniana | reverse complement strand
TTATCATGCAACATTATTATATTTTGTTTTCGTGAATAAAACTACCAGCTACTTTCATTTCTGCTTTACAAATTCTTGGCATTCTTTTCAACATTTTTCTATTTTTTTTTTTTTTTTCAAGAAAAAAAAAAGAATAGTTGACAGACCTTCCCAACCATTCTTCCACCACTGAAAAAGTTCACTTTCCCTGTTTAGGAATTCTCTTCAAACTCTCCTATCCAATTGATTCCATACAAATTCAATGAGAGGTCAGAAGATTTAGGTGGCCAAGTCATGATTTTGTTCATTTTTTTTTTACTCGAAGTAATTTTGACATAATTCAGAAGAATGTTTCGGATCTTCGTCTTGTTAAAAGTGAATTTTTTTCCAGTTATGCGTAAAACAAATAGTATAGCATATCTTTGCAAAATCGAATCATGTATTTAGTTTTTCATGATTCTCTTGACCTGAGTCAAATTTCTCGCGCACTCTTCCCCTAAAAACCTCCAAACTATAACTGACTCACCAGCATGCTTAACTGTTGGAGCTAGACATTCATCATTCAGGATTTTTATAGGCTTTCTTCTTAAATAAATTCTCCTCTTACTTCCACAAAATTCAAAGTTCTTATAATTTTTGCCCATAACGATCTTTTCTGCTTATACACCTTCCGTAAAAGGAGTTTATTGATAGTCATACACCTCATGAATATAACCGCTGATCTAAGTTGATTTTTCACTGTGGAGAACGACACCAGTTGCTGTCAAGAGGGATAAGATTTAGTTGTTAACTCTGGAGAAGTTTTCTTCAAAGTCTTTTGCTTTCAATTATCAAGTGTTTATTTTTAGCAGCTGTTGTCATTTTTTGTGCTCCAGCAGTTTTTGTTTTTTTTTCTCACCAGTTTATAACTGCTATTGGAACGAATACTGCACCGAATGTCTCGAAATATTCAACTTGGCAATTTGTCCTCGAGAGTAGTCTCTTTTGCAATAAAATTTCAATTTCTATCATCATCTCAATGCGAAGTGATTTTTATTTTGCCATTTTAGTGTAAATCAATTCAAAATTACCTAAATAAATAGAAGAGGAAAATACTGTTATAATGGCAGTTTATTTTTCTTCAGAGGCAGCTATATTTTGGATAAAATGCGCGTTCCTTGTCAATAGTCACCTGTGTTATATCATTAGTCAGTGCAGAATTAACAATTACAATCTGTATTAAAATTTAATTGAGTAGAAAATTTTGGTAATCTCAAAAAGCCTTCCTGAGGGGTTAATGGTGAAAAAAATTATGTTTCCCCTTCCAAATATATATATATATATATATATATATATATATATATATATATATATATAGCCAAATGCATTGTGGGTATACACAAATACTAAATAATGAATATATATATATATATATATATATATATATATATATATATATATATATATATATAATATTATTCAATCCTGTAAATCCGGAAATTCAGACTATTTTCCAAAAATGAATATTTCCAAGAATGAATAGAAAATGTTTAACTATGATTTATTGAATTGATAATCTATATAAGTAAACTTTATTCTGTTATTGTTATTTGCGGCGGTTTATTATTAAACTGTCTACTGGTTGACCATTTTTCATCCAGACACTCTGTCCTATTTTCTTCTGATATGAGCCATGTCTACTGGTTGACCCTTTTTCATCCAGACACTCTGTCCTATTTTCTTCTGATATGAGCCATGTCTACTGGTTGACCCTTTTTCATCCAGACACTCTGTCCTATTTTCTTCTGATATGAGCCATGTCTACTGGTTGACCCTTTTTCATCCAGACACTCTGTCCTATTTCCTTCTGATATGAGCCATGTCTACTGGTTGACCCTTTTTCATCCAGACACTCTGTCTTATTTCCTTCTGATATGAGCCATGTCTACTGGTTGACCATTTTTCATCCAGACACTCTGTCCTATTTCCTTCTGATATGAGCCATGTCTACTGGTTGACCCTTTTTCATCCAGACACTCTGTCCTATTTTCTTCTGATACGAGCCATGTCTACTGGTTGACCCTTTTTCATCCAGACACTCTGTCCCATTTCCTTCTGATATGAGCCATGTCTACTGGTTTAACCATAATCAACATTAGTTTTAGTTGTATGTGGTTTGTTTTTTTTTTTAAGAAAAAATATACTAAATTTAGATTGTCTGAATAATTTTGTTATAAATGTTTGAATTTTTGTTACAGTAACTGTTATTGTTGTTTCTGTTAGATTTGAAGTAGGATGACTCTGAATGTAGTTTACTTGCCATAATTCTTGCTACTTATTGTTACTTGAAAGTTTAGGCTAGATTTGATAGATGAGAGAAAGAAGTTCGTTTTTTTTTGTCTGGTTGTAAATGTGTAAATTTATCTTATTTCCTTTTCGTATTTGATCTGATGAAGACCTGTTAATTTTTTAGAGCATTGATTTATATCAATGCTTTTAACAGGATAGAAATGAATTTATTATTTTAATGTGACCGATTGTTTTTTTTAAATATATATATATATATATATATATATATATATATATATATAATCTTATCTTCAAATATTCGCTTACAAATCATATATATATATATATATATATATATATATATTAAATAACCTATTGAATAATAGCACTTATGGTAAGGGAAAAAAACCGCAAGTAAGTCGAAGATAAAAATATACAACGAATCACTGTCTAGGGAAAAATATATATATATTGGGAAAAAAAGAAAAGGCCAACCTTGTCATACCAATTGAAAAAAATCAACAGATACGCAATTAATTGGTCAAAAGAAAAAAACACCGTAATTGCTGCAAAGCTACAAGTTCAAAAAAGTGCTCAATACTAAGTAGAGCAAAACAGTGACAAATATATATATATATATATATATATATATATATATATATATATATATATATATATATCACAAAAGTATATTTTCTCCTGATGAATCAATTAGCATTTGTGGCAGGTGATGTTGTCAATTAAGCAGTTTTTAAAACTTACCACATCTCTTACGGGGCGGGGGAATCCCTTTTTCGTGTATGTGTGTGTGTGCGTGCATGTGCAATTGATTCATTGATTGATTCTAATGGAAATTCAACTCGACTTGAGTTATCTTACACTTAGAGTGTAGGGAATCGCTTTAATTGAACGTTCACATTAACGTTATTGTGTTGTCTCTTATGGGATACAAATTTCTTCTAGTCTTAAAATAAGCAATAAAAACACACTTAAGAACATTCTAGAAATTTAGGATCAAACCTGCATTAGCATTTAAATTACATTTTTTATATTTTTCAACCAATCAGCTAAAAACATGGAATAGAACATTCTAGAAAATTAGGGTCGGAAGTGAACTAACAGAAAACATTTAGGCTCGAAAATAAAATAGTAAAATACAAATCTGATTGGTCAATAAATGTCTACGCGCCAAGATTTTAGGGCGATTCTTTGATCCACCTGTAGGATATAAATAACACAGAGTTAGGAAGTCAGACACACAAGACACAAGCTTACACACAAACGAAGACACAGACGAACACAAGCCACTAAGCCAGTAGCCGATATCATGTCCAACCAATTCCTTTCCTTCCTCAACTAAAGTTCATGACCTCTTTTCAAATGGCTGAGAATTATATTCAAAAGGAAAACCCGACAAACTTTCTTTCATCAACGAGACACGATGTCGCCACAATCATAAAACCCGCTATAAACTTAATGTAAGTAAGAACGACTTATTTACGGACTCTGATAACATGAACATACATACATCTTTCAACAAATTTATTCTCTTCTTCAAACTTTATTTTCCAAAAGGCCATTTACACATCATGTATTTTGTTTTTTATATTCTGTTATATGCATATTAAATTGTTTTTTATTTAATGTTCGTTGTGTTCTATTCCATTTCTTTTGCGCGATTGTAATGTTTTGTGTTGTATTTGTGGTGGGAATAATTTAGAGAGCAATCTACTGAAATAACCAAATTACATATTCCCCTCACACTCTTTAGAGTTTTTTCCACAATGTCCTATCAAATACCAATAATCTAAAAAAGATTCGTCGGACTCATAGATTATATATATATATGTGTGTGTGTGTGTCTACCTGTGTGTGCGCGTGTATATATATATATATAGGGTGACCCCCCAAAAATAGAACCCATAAACTTTTTTTTATTACTTCTACAAAAATAAAGCAAAATAATTCTAATATCTTTTCCTAGGTAGACCAGGACATGTTGGGGAATACTATGGTCCAAATTTTTTATGCACAGAATCTACTTCATATCCTGAAAAAAAAGAAAAGGCTAGAATTAAATTTATGAATTTCAGTCAAAAATATATGGGTTCTGTTTTTTTTGGGCGGTCACCCTGTAAATATATATATATAGAGAGAGAGAGAGAGGGGGGAGAGAGATACAGACAGACAGACAAAGACCGAGAGAGAAAGAGACAGAAACAAACCGACAGAGACAGAGAAAGAGACAGAGAGAGACTGAAAGATCTATCTATGAAGTTGTTGACTGGCTCATGTATTTCTAGTCTAAAAAAGGCACCAGTCATTCGTTTTAATTGCCTCGTTGATGTCGGTTAAGTAGCCAGACCATGTGTGAAAAAGGGTTTATATATTTGTCTACCTGCTGTGGTAGGTATGCGGATTCTATTAACAAATCATCTTGTGGTATGCGGCAGCACATTTTACCGTAATACGCCCTGATGTCATGCGGTGCTAGCAAATTGCTGCTGCCAAAAGCTATTCTGATTGGAAGGAATTAGAAAACAATCTATGAATGAAACATAGATAGATAGATAGATAGATATTAACAGACTGTCATTGATATGAACAAACTAAGATTTATAGATGGATAGATTGATTGATATGGTCGGTGTTCAAAAAGTAAAGAAGCACCCCTGAATCTCTTATTTTGATAAACTGAATTGTCCCTTTCCTTTAATGTCCTCCACATCCTCGAACCTTACTCTTTAGATAAATTTTTAGTTTAGGAAACTATAAAATGTCACAGGGTTCAAAACCACGTAAGTATATGGAATAGTGCACTTTCTCCATCTTGTTTTTCATTTAAAGCATTTCGTTCAAAAGCATTAAGAGGGGTATCCTGATTGGCATTGACTTGCCTAGACAGTTGTCTAGATGTCTCGACATCATCACTTTCTTTTATAAGTTGCTCAGTTGTGTGTACACATTTTATTTAAATTTTATATTTTCAAAACAAAACAGTATATATATATATATGTGTGTGTGTGTGTGTGTGTGTGTGTATACATGCATATATTCATGTGGGTATATACGAGTGTCATTCAATTGACAAAAAGAATTTTTGCGAAAAAGATAAAATAATTTTTTTCAGAATCTTTTTTTCCATAAATGTAAACCCTGCATTGTGTGGAACTGCTTTTTAGCAAAAATGATTTTAACCGAGCGAAAATATTATTTGAGACAAAAATGGCAGCAAATCAAACATAATACTATCAGCTTGGATAGAGTTCTGTCATCAAATCTTTGGTGGCTGAGAGGGGCAATCCATGTAAAATTTACAGAAAAAAATGTGATATGTTCAGCAAAGCATGTTTTAGTTGAAAAATGTGAAAGAATGGGCTAAACGAGGGTTTTCTGCAACGGGCCTAAGTCGAAAAAGACTACCCATGGAGTGGAACTGGAGTGATTCTCTGCTAAAGAAACAGTTCCGAGTCAGTAAAGAAGTTCATACTGACAGTGATATGAAGGGACCCACCATTATTGATTTCCCTAAAAAGGGTGCAACAGTAAATCATCATCATCATCACGTCGCGCCATCAGCACGGATATCCCTGACCCTCTCTCGCCACTCCTCCCTATTATTCATCGCTTCCGGCTGGTCCTCGGGGCTACATCCCGTATCAGCACAGCGCTGCTGTATGTAGGTTCCAGCTGGTCGTCCTGCTTTTGCTCGTCCATGTGAAGGGGTCCACAGGAGTACATCACTTATGAGCTCGTCCCTACTTCTCCAGCAGTGTCCTGCATGTCTGGTTCGTCTAATTTTGATAGTCTTCGTGATGGGTGGTAGGACTTGTTCAACATTGCTCGCTACATTCCTATTGTGTAAGGGGTTTACACAAAATTCAACTTAATCATTGAATAACCGGCATATATGATAGTGAATGTATACATATGCATAGGAAAAGAGACAGACACAAAAACAGAGAAAGCAAGTGAAACACAAACATAAACAGAGAAGGACACACACACACACACACACACACAAATCTGAGAGACTTTGATCTCGATACTTTTTAATCTCATCTTCTAATTCCTCTATATTTTTAATGTTAAAATTCGGTGAATGAAACGAAGAAACAGGAATTGCAATAAATAAAAACTAATATGCAATGTTAGCAAAATTGAAAGTAAATTACTTCCTCCATCAAAGAAAAGTCTATGATAAAAAAAAGAGTTCTCATTCACCGGTGAAGAGGTTTCAAAGTATGGCTAGACTATTTAGTGAAACACAGAAAACAGCAGGTAATCTAAAGAATTGACAGACGGACAAATCTGTTTAAAAAAATATGTTGACATGTTTCTCTAAAATGTATTTTGATCGGGAGTCATTTACAAGCTCTCAAGATTCCCTTGAAACGAATCAGATAACATTGATTAAATAACATGCGAAAAAGGAAAACAGTCTTTCATTATTACTGTTTAGAAACATATCGTGTCATGGATTTCCCCGACTGGACAGCAATGGAAATAATATTGATTTCAATAATTTATATTATTATGCTCATTCATCTACGACCTAAACCCAGAAAAAACCAGGCCACCCCAGGTAATGTAAACCCGACATATATACATCGGAAAGTTGCCCGTAAAAACCATATATATATATATATATATGTATATATATATAAAATTAACTTAAATCGCGAGTCGAAAATCTACTAAAGTTTCACCTTATCGGATCATCAGGAAGCCAGACTTCGACTTCGATATATATATATATATGGAAGGATAAAACCATTGATTTTGCTGTTTTTGTTTGTTAATGGTTTCTCTCCACCAAAATCAGTATATTCAGACTGTTTTATAGCCTTTCATAGTCTCATTGCTTTGTCATGTAAGTTAACTGTCTGGAGGTGTGGACTGTGATATTCAACAATTAACAATACTATAGTATATATGTGTTTATGGGTGTATGTATATGTGCATGTTCGTTTGTGTGTGAGTGTGTGTGTCTGTACGAATGCGCGCATATATATAGTATAAAGTAAGTAAAGTTAGCGACACCAGTTGATAGTGACCTGAAGTCTCCCTTTTCAATAAATAACTACAACACATAAGAAGGGCGCTACTCTATTTCCTGGATTGCTCCACTTTACCCTTGATCCTTACCTTATAATGCTGAGCGTTAAACAAGCTAACACCAAGTACCATTTTTTGATTCTTTGGTATAAATCGACCTGGGATTGAACCCAGTTGGCTTGAGTTGTAGAATACGTTGATTGCATCTCTGTTGATGGGTAACCCCACTCCCTTATCATCGAGTGTTTTAGTTATGACTCTTAAAGTATCTGATGGAGAGGCGTCAGTCATAGAGCTTTGGGGAATATGGAGTACCCATTCAATGCCATTACTCTTAAGTTCACTATGACCGAGAGTTCTAGTACTACCTGTTAGGATCCCATTTATCGGTCAAATAGAATGTCTAACAATTTAACTACGTGCAAAAAAATGACTGATGTAGAAGAAAATTGTTACTGTTAGATAGCAATACTTGAAACTATTTAACTGTGTATAAACAGATGAGATATGGCTTGTTTAAAATGCTACCAACAAACCATTCTTTTTCAAATCATATAATCAATATATATGTATGCATAAACCGGATTTGACATTAAATAGCATATAAGGGTTGATATGCTTAAAACCGAGCCAACCAACTAGTAAGTCCTCAGTTTTTCTCTATTAAAAAATCTTCATTTTTCAACATTATTTTCCTCTTTTGGTCGGTCGGTTGGTTTTTATGGTATATCAACCTTTGTAGGTTATTTAATGCCAAATCCATTTTTATACGAATAATCAGTTCTATTTCAATCAATTCATTTTAGCTTGAGTACATTGTTCAATTGTCAAAAACATTTCTATTTCAAGTTATTCAGTTTAGTCAAACAGTTCTAATTCAAACAATTCAGTTTAGCATAAGTACGCATCTTAAATATCAAAGCAGTTCTATTTCAAGTAATTTAGTTTAGCATAGGTACGCAGATTAGTTCTATTTAACCCATAGATATGGCCCTATCAGGTGCTAGCACACCGGGCCAGAGTGGACCTAGGAGCGATGGCAATGAACTGATGTTCCGTCTTCCCCAAAACTCCAGAATCACTGGAACCTCACCATCAGATTGTTTAGTGTCATATCCAGGACACTCGTTTGAGGCGGGGTCTTAGAGGTTCAGTCGATGTATTCGACAGTCTGTGCCGACTGGACAATCTTCTTTTGAAATGCACTAAAATTAGTCATGAATATCAACATTGATATCAATATTGATTTCGTAGATTGAACGCTTGAAAATCTAAATTTCAAATATTATTAACCATTCACATCATATCAAGTAACTTGACTAAGCTCCTCGCTTTGATGTGGCACATGGCTGTATAAATGGGGCACACAATGAGACTCGAACTCACTCGTGAAAAAAGTCTAGCGTGTTAACCATTACACCACCTGAGGAAACCTCATCATATCAAGCAACGAGCGTCAGTGATCCCGGGAAAAAATTGTAATGGTTATATTAAGCACTGTTCTCAAAAATCAATGTAAGTTGTTTTAATGATTTTGTTTCTACTATTACCAGTCTATATATATATATAGTTTAAAATAAAAATTTTAAATAACTATCAGGCAAACAATTCATTGATTTGTTTTCTCTCTCTTTCTGTTTCTGTCTGTCTGTGTGTCTCTCTCTGTCAATATATATATATATTGTCTTTCTACCCGACGCACTTAAGCTATGACGTCAGCGGGTAGTGAGGAAGCTTTGAACGCCAAGATATGAGTGAGGGAAGAAGTATGTGAAGGGTTTGACCAACTGACGGGTGGGAGTAAAAGATGGGTATTCTAATACATGAATTGGTCAGGGTGGGGTTAAATTAATGACAACCAAGTTTCTGTTTTGCTTATGTGCTTTGGAGGAGACGAGGTGGTGTTTAAGGGCGAACTGGCTTTATCAAACTTCAGCTGTTACGGTCGGTGGAGAAGAATTAGGTTATTTATAGTTGTGAGGATATCACAAGCGGGTACAGGTGAAGAAAGAACAGAAATAGATTGAGAGGGTAGGTGAAAGAAAGAAAGAAAGAACGAAAGAAAGAAAAATGTGGGGAGGAAAGAAAAGGAAAGAAAGAAAAAATATGATGGCAAGGAAACAAAGAAAATATAGGTTACGAGAAAAAGAAAAAAAGTAGGATAAAGAGAAAGAAAGAAAGAAAGAAAGAAAGAACTTACAATGAAAGATAGAAAACGTAAGAAGAAAGGAAAAGAAAAAAAAACAAAAAGAAAGAAAGAAAGAAAGAAACATGAAAGAAATAAAAGAAAATATTAAGGGAGCTTGCAAACAAATGAAAGAGAAAGTAAGACAAAACAATAGATAAGAAATAAAACAATAAATAAGAAAAGAATGAAGAAAAAAGTAAAGTAGAAAGAAATAAAGAAAGAATAGTGGAATGAAGGGAAAAAATTGAAGAAAGAAAGAAAGAAAGAAAGAAAATTAACGCAAGGGGAAAGAAAAAGATTATAAACAGAGAAGAATTTGGATTAGAAGAAACAAACCGTGAAAAAGAAAGAAAGAAAGAAAGAAAGAAAGAAAGAAGAAAATAATAGAAAGACAAAAAGAAAAGAAAAGGAAATGTGGTCTGACCGCCGAAAGGTAAACACAGTAAATGCCCTACATAACTTAAACGAGGAACGTTTTCGTTAATCTTTCAAACGAAACAAGTCTCGACAACGTAGACAACACACATACACAAAAAAGAAAGAAGGAAAAAAAAAGAGAAAGCCTGTGCTATATATATATATATATATATATGTACAGAGAGAGAGAGAGAGAGAGAGAGAGAGAGAGACTAAAAGAGAGTGTGAGAGAGGAAGGGAGACACCTTTGAATCTTACTAGCGAGTCGGTGTGTGAAACAAGACACTGATATCCATTTAGCGAGGAATTTACACCTGCGTTACAAAGTAAAAGTTTCGCGAATTCAAGTTCTGAACGACTCAGTATAAAAAAAATGTCATAAACATTTTATTGAATGAAATTTCTAATAAACGGAAATACTTTTCTATTAAAAGGAAGTAAGATTTTTTTTCGAAACTTTTCATTTAATGATTAAACAAAAAACTTAGTGTACACAAATTTGGCAAACAAGTTTTTTGTTTAATATATATATTTTTTTGTTTGATATATATATATATATATATATATATATATGTGTGTGTGTGTGTGTGTGTGTGTGTGTGTGTGTGTGTGTGTGTATTTTAAAATCAGTTCATGAAACTGGTAGTAAAGGATCTGACAGAAGGTAACTAAAAATTTGTACGTTTTAAATCATATTCTACTCTACAAGCTTGTATTGAGCACTATTTGATTTATGAGAAAACATTTTTAAACGATTTCTTTATTCACTCACACACACACACTATATATATATATATATATATATATATAAGTAACGTTCGTGCCCTTAGTCAAGGTTGACCCGAAGGCTCTCTTTTCAATAGCCACGACAACGAGTTGTAGGGGAGGGCGCTATTTCATTCCCTGGATTGATCCACTTTACTCTTGTTCCTTACCTTATAAGGCAAGCAAGGCGGCATCAAGTACTATTTTCTGAGTCTTTGGTATTACTCGACCTGGTATTGAACCCCAGTCTCTCGGACGATTGGCGAATACACTACTTGGGCAATATATATATATATATATATATATATATATATAATCGTAGAGAAAAAAGTGTGAGAGAGAGAGAGAGAAAGAGAGAAGGAAACAGAAGTAAAAAGGGAGTGAGAGAGGGAGAAGGAAAGAGAGAGTGAAAAGCAGAGAGAGAGAGAGAGAAAGAGAGAGAGAGAGACGTAGAGGGAAAGAGAGAAAGGAGAGAGATGAATCTTGGGATCAGAATATTTCTAATTGTTTTACGGTTAACTAGTACAGACATGAAACATTTCAAATTCAGCAAGTACCCCCCACACGTACATACATATACAAACACACATACCCAGACAGATAAATCGACTCTAAAAATTTTGGCACGTCAGATCACATATATACGTACTCGCCTACTCCGGGTAAGATGTCAAGACCTGGTTCGCAAGGGTGTCTTTAGTGGGAAATTAAACGGCATCCGGTGGTGAAGCGTCTCTTTTGTAGTCATCTTTTTGATGCCATTGTTCCTAAGTTCATTTTTACCAGGAGAGGCAGAATCTAGAAGAGTTTTATCTATGGCTCAAATATATCTATTTAAAATTATTAATATTTGTTTGGAATACTTAAAACCATGTAACCATGCATACTATTTATTTTAAGAATATTCACTGGAATATTTAGTGTCCAGCAGAACATTTGGCATTACGGATACAAGCGTTTGGTTAAAATAAAATTATCTAGAGGTCGCAGGTTCAATCCTGGCAACTGGTGAATAACAAAGATTTCTCACTATAGCTTAACAATTGTACCTGGTTATGATCAACTGAATCAGAACAATCTAATATCAATTGTTATTATCATTATTATTATTAATTGAAACCACTTAGACAAATGACTGGCTTCGGCAACAAGGGTTGAAATGCTGTAAACTAGCCTTTTTCAGAGCCCTGACTTATGAACAAGTGACTCGTATCTCCGCTCTAAGATGAAAGTCTACTTATCAACCGTAGGTCCACACATGTATTTTGAAACCTTTGTGGTAGACTTTGCAAAAGTTGGTAAAAAAGAAAAAAAATCAAGCAACGATGAATCTGTTTAATACTAAGATAGGTGACCATTTAAGCAACCTGGGGCCTGCGTGCCAGACTAAATAAAGATTAGTAAAATTCAACAAACTAATATCCCTTTTTCGGTGATCCTTCAACTCAATGATATATGCTAAGTATGCACTAGTTTAGGACCATACGTGTTCGGATCCTCATTTTTAAGTATATTTTGATCTTATCATTAGTTTTTATCGCTTAACATTCATAAAACTCACACACACACACACACACACACATATACTTCCGTCAGAAGATTGTGTAAAACACATGAAACTTGAAATACGGACTTATAGTATCAATATTTCTACTAATTATATGTTTTATAAGTGCTCATTGACCAAGTGGATAGAGTGTTTGCCAGTGGTCCGGGAGACCTAGGTTTAATCCCAGGTCGAGTCATACCAAAGACTTTAAAATGGTACTTGATACCTCCTTGCTTAACACTCAGCAATATAAAGTACATATCAAGAGTAAAGTGGAGCATTCCAGGGAAAGGAGTAGAGCCCTCCTTTTCACCTCAGTGTAGTAGCTATTGAAAAAGGAACCTTCTGGTCGCCCTCGACTACAGTCACCAACAACAACAACAATAAGTGCTCTGCCATAATGGCAAAGAGCACTCTTTTTATATATTTTTTACTCATTTGCTGTTTTTCTATTATATATATATATATATATATATAAAACTGACTGTTGTCGAGAGTGACCCAAAGCCTCCCTCTTCATTACTTACTGAATCGAGGGCGCTAGTCCTTTCCCTGTATTGCTCCCCTTTACCCCTGAAACGTACCTAATAATGCTGAGTGTTAAGCAAGGCGGCATTAAGTTCTATTTTTGAGTCTTTGGAACTGAGCCCCGGTCTCCCGCACCGTAATATATATGCTTTATAATTACCATTAACATAAAGAAAATGAATTTTTTACCCAATTAGAGATGAGCCTCAAATTTCATATAACTTAGTCTCAGCTGGTGAAATTCCGATCCTTCCTACTCTTCGGGTTGTCACCAATCTTGTCAGGTTCGTTGATTGATGCTTGCAATAGCACCCTAAAGAGAAATGCAGAGGGGACTAGGATTAATTTTGTTATTGTTCAACCTGGAGACTCGGTTCCTTGGAGGGTTTCAAAAGTAAATTTACTTGTATCAACCCCGTCACTAAATAAGTAAATAACCATATAATACATTACGAGCCATCCATAAATTTAATTTAATTCATTTGTGTGGTTTGGGCGGGTATTAACAAAAAAAAAAAAAAACTTTTAAAGCAAATCTTCGTTGTTGGCCATTCCAGTTATGTAAATATCAACTCTAACAGCTTATTAGAAACCTGTTGCCTAAGAAGCGCGTAAAAGCCGTTGTTGTGTGGCTCTAAGTACTCAAAAGCCTTTCACTGACAACCACCGAAACGTCACTTAAGTTTGCGCGGCCATATTTGTTAGCTATATCGCGTGTCATTTCTCGTCTAGACCTGCTAGAATGTCAGGGTCATAGTTTACTTTAACTAGTGAGCTTCAAGGAAAGGTGAAGGTAAAAGAAGATGTGTAGGAGGTTGACGCATGGCGAAGAGAAAAATGAGGACGATGATGGACCACGTGATATCCGGTCCATCAAGCGAGAGGTGAGTCTGGTTTGTTTCTTTTTATGAATGAATTCTACAGATATGAGCCTGTTACTCTCCCATTTTTTTATAACTTCGTCTTTACAACTTTTTTCTTCATTCTTTCTTTCTTTCTTTCTTAAAATACTTTTAATTGATTGCTTATTTCCTCTCTATATTTTTCTTTCTTCCTCTTTGTCTTCTTTCTTTTCTTTTCTTCCAACTTTTCTTTTCCTTTCTTTTTTAATTTCTCTCCTTTTTCTTGCCTTAAAAACAGTTATCACAGCTTATTTCATTCCTTTCTTTTTCTTTTTTCTATTCCCTTTTTTATTTCATTTTCGTTTCTTTCTTTATTTAAAAAATGCTTTAATTGTTTTTCCTTCTTATCTTTTTCTTTTTTCTTTCTTTTTGTTTTCTTTTCTTCTCTTGCTTTAGAATTAATCTTTTCATTACTTATTTCTTTTTCTTTTTTTTTTCTCTTTTTTTGCCTTCTTCCCATTCTTCACTTTCATGTTAACGAAATCAAATGTGAAAAGTATATTTAAAAAACAAAACAAAAAGCAAAAAAAAAAAACCCAAAAAAACTGAAGCAACAAAAAAAAAAAAGCGAAAAAAAGCGACTTCACACTGTTTGTTTCCTTTTTTTCTTTTTCTATCGATTTTTCATCTTTCTTTTCTTTCTTTTAAAAAGAACTTTTAATTGTCTATTTTTCCTTTCCTTTTTTTCTCCATTCTTTTGTTCTTTTTTTCTTTCCTTCACTTCTTACTTCAAAGATAATTTTACCTGCTTATTAACTTCTTTCCTTTCTCTTTTCTTCTTTTTTCTTTTTCTTATTTTTCGTTCTCCACGCAAGTTTTTTCTTTCTTAAAATACTTTTGACTCAGTTAATATTTTCTTTCTATCGTTTCGATAATATGCATTTATTATCTTCTTTCTTTCTTTCTTTCTTTCTTTCTTTCTTTCTTTCTTAAAATACTTAAAGATAGTCTTTCTTTTTTTCTCTAAAAGATACTTTTTTAATTGCTTTTATCTTTCTTTCTTTCTTTCTTTCTTTCTTTCGTTTTATCTCTACCATACTCTGTCGTTGTTTTCTTTCACGTTGATTTTGTTTATTTTTTGTTTTCCTTCCCCACCCACCCAACCAAATTAAATAACATTGTCATGTCACCCAACTTAATGACTTACAATTCATTCTTATCTTCGACCCATCTCCTTCTCCAACAACGATTTCCGGGCCGATCTCACGGCTCAGTTAGTAAACACATTGATCCATGTAAATTGGATTTTATAGTCTATCATGTAAAAGTTTTTCTTTGAAAAAAAATGCCTTTTTATTAATTTCATGAAAACGATGATTTTTGCATTGAAGGTTCACCATCTCAACTCAGGCATTCTTGTCGGACTCAATGTCTAAAAACCCTTTTATATTAAATCGGCCCACGTCAAATCCGTTTTACGCCCATTTTGTCGACAAGATTTCTATTCAGCGAACGTCATTACGCCCAACGTTACGTTACTCAGTAACGTCATCAAAATTATTTTAGAATAACGTGGAATTATTGAAATTCCTTTGAAATATATTTAAATTAAATAAAAATGCATAAAAATTAACAATAACATCATTTTTATTAACTTTAATCTTTATAAACTTTAAACTAGAAATTCTTAAAATTTTTTTAAATATCGAAACAAGTTATATTCTTCTGTGTGCTGTTTAGTCTAATTGTTGAGTATTTGTTGTCAATGAAATAATAAATGATAATAATGCATGGTAAATCATTTCAACTTGAAGTTATAATTTCTAATGCAAATAATTTGCTTACAGATTTGTGGTTTCAAGAAGACTTATTTAATATTTCTTGTATATATGCAATTATATGGGCTAAAGTTACTATTCTTAGTCAATAATAAGAATAATAATTTGTTTGCACACAGTTCTACGATTTCAAGTGTTCCTATCAAATAATAAGAATTTTCAAAGATGACTTTGGCATATGAATGAGACCCTAACAGGTTATACCACTGTGGGTCAGAGAAGATATGTAAGTTGGTACATAATTTTGTGGTTTCAAGTTGTTCAATCAAATACCAATCATTTGCATGCAATAACATGGTTCCAGGTAACTACTACTACTACTACTACTACTAATGATAATAATAATGATAATGATAAAAAACTGGCTGAATTGTGGACTTTGTTGTCTCTGCAGACCACTGAGTGAAAATCAAATAAATCGAAAGACAATTACTTAGACCTAGCCCGAAAACTGAACAAGCTTTGGAATGTGAAGGCTTGATAAGGAGGCTAGAAGAGTTGGAAATCGGAGGACGAGTAGAGACCATCCAAATTTCAGCATAAAGATCGGCCAGAATACTGAAAAGAGTCCTGGAGATTTAGGGAGACTTGTCACACAGACTCTAGTGAAAGACCATCAGCAAACGCCGGTATGAATAAGCGAATGCAGCAAATTAGCGCAAAAAGAGTATAGGACTAGACACAACAATGTGGGAAAAAAGATCTACCAGGAACTGTGCAAGAAATCAAAATTTGGCCATATGAGTGGTATATGCACAACACGGAATCCGTCCTAGAAAAGGATACCCACAAACCTCTTTGGGAATTTGAAATATAAACGGATTACCAAATCTCTGCCATACGACCAAATCTAGTGATAGTCATCAAAAAAAGAGAACTTGCCGATTTGTAGACATTGCCGTCCCGGCAGACCACAAAGTAAAATTAAAAGAAGGATGAATATCTGGACCTTGCCAGAGAGCCGAAAAAGCAATGGAACATCAAAGTGACGGTGACACCAATTGGAGTTGGTGCACTTGGAACGATCCCCAAGTAAGAAAAGGGGCTGGAAGACTTAAAAATCAGAGGACTATCCAGACTACAGCATTATTAAGATCAGCCGGAATACTGAGAAGAATCCTGGAGACTTAAAGAGACTTACTGTTGAGAAATCATGTTGGCTCGAGGGCATCCTTTTTTTGTGGGGTGGTGATACAGTCAAAGTAATCTAAGCTCCGCTTACAGAGCGATTGATGGCTTGAAATAATTATTGTTAAAATAAATAATTTACAATGAGTCGTATAGGTTAAAATATTCTTTTCTAATACAAAAAAAAAAATTGTTTAAACTTTTTCTGATACTAATAATTTTTTTAAACCTCTTCGAATCTTCGTTTCAGCTAAGTTTATTCTGCTTTCAATTCCACTGTCCAGATTATCATGGTTTTCTCGATTAAGTTTATGACATCTGATAATTTGTATATTTTGAGGCAGTTCATTTTCCTGCTTTGCCTGACCATATCATATGTATTATTATTATTATTATTATTATTATTATTATTATTATTATTATTATTATTATTATTTACTCCTCAAGAGTTTTTCACATTAGAGTTAGCTGATGGTCTTTCACTGGAGTTTGAGTGACAGCAAGTCTCCTCAAGGCTCCAGGAGTCATCTTCGTATTCTGTCTGGCCAATCTCAATAACGCATTAGTTTGGATGGTTTCCACTTGTCCTGTTATTTTTAAGTCCTCCAATACTTGTATCAATCCTTTGGTGACTGTACCTTGAGCGCTAATTACAACTGGTATATTAATCACTTTCATGTTCCACAGTTTTTTTTTCAATTCCCTAGCAAAGGTCCAGGTACTGATGTTTCTGTTCGCTTTCTCTCAATTTTACTCTATGGTCAGCCAGATCAGCAAAGTCGACCATTTTGCAAATTCTTTTTGTCTGGTTGTCTGACGGAGATTAGGTGATCCGTTTGTATGTCAAAATCACAGAGGAGTTTGTGTGTCTCATTCTCCTGGACAGATGCTAAATTGTGCATAGAGCATTTGTTCGTATGGTCAAATTTAAATTTCTTGCAAAATTAGTTGAAGTAGTAGTTATCTGGAATTATCTAATTGCATACAAATGAATGGTATCTATTTGATGGGACTCATGAATGAATCATTATCTCGAGATTTGAGTTAAACTGAAAGTAATGCAACAAAGAGATAACTCCACACTCTTCAGAACTTCGGAACTGTAACCTCACCACCGGATGTATTATAGTGTCATACCCAGGACAACAGTTTGAGGGTGGGACGTAGTCGGCATATTCTTAATGTTCGACCCAATCAGGAAACTCCCTTTATGTAAAGTAATATCCAAAGAAATACGCTTGAGAAATCTAAACGAATTCAGAAAACGCTTATTGTTTTATTTGTCAAGCATTAATCCAGCTTGAGATATTCAACAGAAACAGTGTTACTAAACAAACAAAAATATACTCTTGTCTTTATATTTTAATTAGATAACAATTATTGAGAAATTTAACTTTTAGCGGTTAAGCCAGGTAGTTCTCTTATTTTCTATTTGGAGAGACCAATTATCTCCCTTGATTTTCTGAATAAATTTAATCAATACTAATTGAAAAAATTCTTATTTGTCTTCATCCATACAATCAGCTTTAATGCTTGCCAATCTGACGGGAAATTTGCCGGGAGCCCATTTAAAGCTAATAAAAGAAAACCCACTGAAAATCTTTGTCAACTGAGATCGAGTTTACATCTTCCAATCCTTTTAATTTCTTTTTTTTTCCCTAACCTAAATTGCCGTGTCTTGACAGCTTTATTAAAATAGGAATGGCTTCTTTTCACCGAACTTGGAAAGCACACTACCAACTACAATTAATTCCTGACCAGTGACATTCCCTTTTTTATTCTAGTCTTGATATAAATGGATAGTAAAATCATTAAGGAAATATAAACACTATATTCAGTCAAGTTTGCTTGCAGGAAATCCCAAATATAGCTGGGGCCCTTGGAAAGACTTCTAAAAGCCTGAAAAATCAACGGAGTGAGCTGGAGATCGGAGGAAAAAACGGAACCATCCAGATCACAACACTGCTAAAGTCGGTCAAGATACTTATGAGAGTCCTGAAGAGACTTGCTGTCACTTAGACGCCAGTGTAAAAAAAAGAAAAAAAAAGAAAAGAAGAAGTAAAAAGAGAAAAAAAGAAGAAAAAAACAGTTACAGTTGATTTGAAAAACCCTTATATACTACTACTACTACTAATACTAATAATAATAATAGTAATAATGATAATAAAATCTGAATCTCTTTTTACTGCAACAATAAAAATGCCATAAGGACCAGTTATACGAAAGCTTAGATTGATAATACGCAACAAAATAACAAGTTTAGACCGAGTGGAGACAGAGATAACAAATGGATTCAGCAAACTGGTACAAAAGGAATACAAATCTAGACATGACTGGGTAAGAAAGATGACTCACTCGGAATCGTGCAAGATTTTAAAAGTTGACGATAGTAACAAATAGTATATGCCCAAACCAGAACCTGTCTTCGAAAATGAGTTGCATTAAAATCTCTGGGATTTTATGACAAAAATTGATCACCTGATCCCGGCCAGAAGACTAGACCTTGTATTAATTGAAAGAAAGAAAAAAAAAACCTAACATCAAGTGAATTTTGCCATTCCGGCAGATCACAAAGTGAAAATAAAAGAAAGCGAAAAGATAAACAAATACCAGAGAACTAAAAAAGAACAAATTGCCAGAGAACTAAAAAAAACCGTGAAATAAGAAAGTGACGGTGATACTAATTGTTGTTGGTGTACCTGAAACAGTCCCTAAAGTCTTGGATAAGAGACTAGAGGAATTGAAAATCAGAGGAAGACTCGAGACCGTCCAGACCACAGCGTTGTTAAGATAGGCTAGAATACTCAGAAGAGTCCTGGAGACCGAAAGAGACTTACTGCCACCGAGACTCTTGTGAAAAGCATAAACTGACGCTAGTGAGAAAAAACTCGCAAGGAGAAATAATAATAATAATAATAATAATAATAATAATAATAATAATAATAATAATAATAATAAGTTTTATTACGAAAGACATTTTTTAAATCCTACACATGGCAATTCAGGATTAACTGGTCTTCATCTTAATATAAATATTACGTAATGTGAAGGACTAAGTCGATAGATGGGTAGCTTCTTGCGCATGACAGAAAAATAAACTTAGGAGAGAAAGAGGCTATTGTTCATTGTAGCTTAACACTAATCATGTATACAGGTTTTAATTTTTGATTCATACCAAGCTTGTTATTCTTCACCCGGAGGAAAGGAACGAAGAAGAAGAAAAAATTTAAAAAAAAAGAGAAAGAAAAAGTAAAGAAAAGAAAGCAAGAAAATAAAGAAAGAAAAGAAAGAAAAAAAAGACGTACTAAAATAATACTTTATTACCCATTGTCCTTACATGGCTATAAAACTGTGTCTCACTATTATTACGAACTTTTCATTCAAAAACGCGGTCAGGTATAAATATATGAACATTAAAATGCAAACGTAGTTGCCATAAAAGGATGTGGGCAATGAATTTAGTCATGAGCTAAACAAACTACGACGTAGTACCTTTTAATCCGTGAGGGGTCTCAAAAATTTCTTTATTAAAGTTCTCATATATATATATATATGTATATATATATATATATATATATATATATATATATATATATATATATGCGTATATCTTAAGCAATAAATGAATAAATGATATTAAACTACGAAGGTCAAGGCTTTCGCAAGAAATTCTTTGCCTTCCCACCAATATCAAGTCATTTTTAATTTCATGGGTATTAATAATCATAGTTTACTCTTGAGGTTTAATTTAAGGATCACTGTAGTATGAGAACTCCACGAACCAATAGGCCAAAACTGACCCTTGAAATGTGAAAACCCTGCGTGATTTTCAGGGACATTTTTAAAGTGCGTCTTATAAGCTGTCAAAGACTATATATATATATATATGAGTGTGTGTGTTAGTGTGTGTGTGTGTGTGTGTGTGTGTGTGTGTGTGTGTGTGTGATTTACCTTCTAATTCCATATTTCATTTTCCTCTATTCAGATAGTCTAACATATATATATATATATATATATATATATATATATCTGAAACTAGTTAACAAGTTCACCTACCTAGGGAGCAGTGTCTCATTAACTGAGACAGACATTGACACGCGACGAGCAAAAGCATGGACAGCTCTAGATAGTCTATCGGTCATATGGAAGTCAGACCTGACCGATAAAATGAAGCGCAGTTTCTTCCAAGCAGCAGTCGTATCGATACTGCAATATGAATGCTCTGCATGGACGCTAACTTAGCGCATGGAGAAAAAACCTGACGGCAACTACACAAGAACGCTACGAGCAATATTAAACAAGTCCTGGAGACAGCACCCCACAAAGCAGCTGCTGTCCGGCTAACTACCACCCATCAAGAAAACTATAAAAATTAGACGAACCAGACATGCGGGACACTACTGGAGAAGTAGGGACGAGCTCATAAGTGATGTACTCCTGTGGACCCCTTCACATGGACGTGTAAATGCAGGACGACCATCTCGAACCTACATACAGCAGCTCTATGCCGATGCGGTATGTAAACCTGAGGACCTGCCGGTAGCAATGGACGATAGGGAGGGGTGGCAAGAGAGGGCCAGGGATATCCCTGCTGATAGTGCGACATGATGATATATATATATATATAGTCATCTACAGACAGATCTGTTTCGTTCTGTCAGAACTCATCAGTGTGGCTAGACAGTATCTTCCCGTAGCTGGGGTCGAAACCCAGTTGACTCAAACGCTAAACCAAAGCTTCTAACCTTTCAGCCACGAGGAGATATTAGCTGCGAAGTACATTTTAAACGGTTATGAATCACAATTACTATTGTTTACATATATATATATTGTTTTAAAAACAACAACAATCGGTCTCATTGCGATAATAGATTTATTTCCATCCTGTTAAAATCAGGACCTCTTCAGATCAAACAAGAAAATGAATTAAAATATTTTTCTTCACATTCGCAACCAGAAAAGAACCCCCACCCAACAAACAAAAAAAACCCATCCTTATTTCTCCCATATAAAAAAGTAAGCATTTAACTTCAAGTAACAATAAGTATCAACTTATGATGAAAATGGATGTTCTTTTACTTCTCATATAAAGTATCAACTTATTGTTACTTGAAGTTAAACGCTTACTTTTTTCTAAATGGGAGAAATACTTTGTTTTTTTTTTCTTGTCTGGTTGTAAATGTGAAGAAAATTATTTTAATCTATTCTCTAGTTTGATCTCAAGAAGTCCAGTCGATTTTTTAGAGCATTGATTTATATCAATGCTTTTAATAAGATGGAAATAAATCTATGATCTTAATGTAACCGATTGTAGGTTACTTTTAAGAGAAATTATTTGCTCTGTGGATTTAATTTACATTGAGTTCTTGACTGGGATTATTTAAATTTAGTATTCTATTTTTTAATATTTTATTGGTCTTGTTTGGAATTATTCCCAACTCCGGATTTACTGGATTGAATGATATATATATATATATATATATATATATATATATATATATATATATATATATATATATATATATATATAACACCCAAAATTCAAATATTTATAGTTTTTATACCTGTTCTGCATTGAGTACTATTCATCCAAAATCTTTCCTTATTTTCTGTTCTTTTATCTTCATTTATATAAATATCTATTTATCTGTATCTATCTATGAAGACAGAAGAATATATGTGTACATGTGCAAATTTAAAAAAACAAACATACAAACAAGGTATTGGATGCTTTCATTTATAGTTGAATTATTTGCCAGTATTAAACGCTATTTTTATTTATTTATAAAACCATCATCAAAATATTTGTATATGTGATGATGCAGACTTATAACTGATTTAATTTTTATATCTTATAAATTCAACGAAAAAATTAGAAAATTTTCAACATTCTTTTTACGTTAGTCGCGTTTTATTCAAAGTAATTAATGTTCAAATTTTATTTTAAGACCGTCACGTATTTCCTAATATATATCGGTGAAAACAAACTATTTCAAATAAGGGATATTGTACTTTTTTAGCAATAATTTGACTAAATAAAGGAGATTAGTAAAAAAGCCGAGTCTTTGTTTAATTGCGTTGTCGTTTGAAACAAAGTTTTTTCTTATAAACTAAGATTTTCGAATTTTTAAGGTTAAAGTTTCCAAATTATGTCTGACCACTGCGATATTTACCTTGTCGTTTTTCAAGTCACTTTTATGTTTATTAATTAGTTTTTGAATTTTACGGTATGTTTCACTTACATATTTTTTCTATCATTAGAATCCAGACATTGGATAGCGCAAACGTCAGCATCAGATTTGATGTGGGCATTGCCAAGATTACTATTATTATATTTTTAATTGTTTTTGAAGAGTTTGTAACTGTTTTGATCTCAAGGTTGTTTAAATTTTTTTCGGCGATGTTTATGGTTAAATTATAGGGTAAAATAATATAACATATTATCGTTAATAATAATCTCTTCAAATAGCAGCACAAAACAACGCCATGAGAACCAGTCATATCAAAGCCAGAATAGATTAGGTGCAACAAAACAGCAGATTTAGGTTATGTGGAGATAAAGACGAAAAGATCAATCACATTTTTTGTGTTGTTGATTCTTATGAGATTTTTTCGCAGATGGTCCGATCGAATATGAATGATTTTTAAACTGATCCCCAAATGGTAGTGCTATATAGGCTACAATCCAGTTGATCCATAGATGGTACCCTGACTAGTACTAGCATTTCGGGTCAGAGTGGATCTGAGAAGTACTCTACAGTCTCTAGATCTCCAGATTGTAGCTTCACCATCAGGTGCAAGGTAATTTAGAGAGTAGTGTATGCAAGCTTTACCAAGGATAAATGTGTTGTTTCTCGTCACTTCAGCCTCAATACAGTTAGTATCTGTGCGTTCTTAGAGCAAAATCTCAGGTACCTTTCCCTACGATTCCAAAGTAATTTCAAAATATGCTGATCATATTTTCTTCAAGCAGTTATATCTAATATAACTAACTACTGCTACTGCTGCTGGTAGTAGTGGTGACACTGTTGTTGCTGCTGCGGTTGCTACCACTCAAAACAAGTTTCTGCTGACCGTTAATTTTTGGGCAATTGAACCACAGCTGGCCATTTTTTCGGCCTACTAAGTCTTTAGCCATCTTCGTATGTCAATATTCACAGAATCTGCTGACGAAACTTAATATGTTTTTTAACCATTACCTAATATAAACCTTAGCCCAGTCCAAATCATCATCATCGTCATCATTATCATCAGAGTGTGCTGACAAAACGAATTCCTTAAACTCTCTCTCTCTCTCTCTCATTCTCTCTCTCTCTCTCTCAATCTTTCTTCATCAGTAACTATTGGTCATCACTCTTGGTGAGTTCTTTAGACGACACCCAAAGTCCGTACAGAGTTAAGGTACGTAAGTTTCTGCTGTTCGGCCAACCCTGGTCTCTCTATGTGCAAAGTGCATAGGAGAACGTCGCTTACTCGCTCGTCTTTGGATGGTTTGTGAAATGGGAGACAAGTGGCAATACAGCGTCTGTTTTTATGATGTGCTGCTCCCAGGATTTATTCATAATAGCAAGCACCATTATTGTGTTGTTTCTATCAAGCTTTTCCCTCCAACGATTCGTCCAAGTGGTGCAACCAGACAGTATTACTGACAAGGCAACAGCTTGGAAGAATTCTTTTTTATTTTATCAGAAAATTTAGATAACCAGTCAATAGCAGTCTATGGGTATGCTGGTATGCTATGGGTATGGGTATGCTGACATCACTTTCAGTAGATGAGATATTACTAACGGAGTATGGGAACTTGTGTTGGCCATTAATGAAAAGATGGCACCATCTTGATTAAAGCACATGAACTCTGAGTAAACCCAGTTCACACACCACCCACAACTTTGTCTAATCCTGTCAGAATCAAACTAAGTAGTCATGGTCTTCTAGGCTAGCTTGTTAACCATCACCCCAGGGCGAGGCTAGCGGAGTTTTAAGCTATTATTGCTTACTTTATATTATTAAAAGAGGCGGGGTGAAAAAGTGTCTGAGCTAAGTAATTGCGACACTTGTGACATCTGACATCTGGGACGAATTTATCTTCTCCGGGTGTTCGGATAGCGCAGTTTGGGTGGGTACCGACCGGGTTAGTGTCGTTCATACCCCCACGAAATGAAGTTTTGCCAACTCGGTTCCTTTTTTTTTTCAGTCTTTCTTTCTCTTTCATTGTCTCAGTTACTTGCTATTTTCATAGACTCTCTCTCTCTCTCTCTCTCTCTCTCTCGCACTCTCTCTCTCACTCTTTCTTTCTTTCTTCTTTTTCTTCTTTCTCCAACCCTTTGTCTTTATTCCTGTACTCTTTATCCGTCGGTGCATTCTTTCTTTTTCTCTCCCGCACTTTCTCCTTATCAAATTTGAACGTCTTTATTCTCTCTTTTTTGTTTTCCTTCTTTTTCCTTTTCCCTATTTTCATTCATCTCTCTCTCTCTCTCTCTCTCTCTCTCTCTCTCTCTGATCTCCTTTTCTTGTTTACTTTCGGTCTCCTCTTTCTTTTTTTAAATTTTTTTCCATTTTATCTCAAAGTTTCACTTTAGTCTTCATTTTCTTTCTTTCTTTCTTTCTTTCTTTCTTTCTTTCTTCTTCTTTCTTTCTTTCTATTAGACTCGCTTTTTCAATGTAATATTTTTCTTTTTACTAAGCTTTTTTTAATCTCTTGCTTTCATTTTTCTCTGTTGTCTCTTCCGTGTATGCCCTGCCTGCTAGCTCAGTCGGCCGTTGACTGCATCACAGAAGAGGTAAAGTCTCCTCACCAAGGAATGTCGTAGATATAACAATAAACAATCTGACGGTGAGGATACAGTACTGGAGTTCTAGCGAATGCAGGGTGCCCCTTCATTGCTATTACACCCAGGTCCACACTGACCCGGAGTGGTAATACTTGTTAGGGTCCCATCTGTTATTCAATTAGAACTGTTTAATCATTTTTTTAGACTAGAAACCATTTATGTTGAATAGAATTACTAGTGTTAAGTAACGATACTTGAAACCATTTAACTTTATATGAATAAAACAATTTATGTTGAATAGCAGTACTTGAAACCATTTAACTGTGTGCAAATAAATGAGCCCAGTATTGTTTTAAAATAATGTTACCTGCTAACTATTTGTTTAGAAATCAGACATATTTAATATATATGTATAAACAGAATTTGGCATTAAATAATCTTCAAGGGTTGATTTGCCTTAAAATACAACCAAGCAAGCAACCAACCCAATAGTCTATCAGTTAAACCAACAGTCATATATATATATATATATATATATATATAAAACAGAATTTAAAACTCGTATTGCTTATAATACTTTCACATTTGTCCGTTCATCAGGCAGTATTACATTCTGAAGAATTGCAAGTATTGCAAGATTGTGGTACTCGGAAATCACGGTATATAAAAAGGAACCAGATTCACATTACAGAAGATCCGAGAGATCGGGAGAACAATAGATTTAATGAAGTTATCTGCGAAAAAAAATCAATGTAGCTTAGAATTCTTTAAATGTTTAAGGTTCATTATATATAATTCTGATCATCTCTTTTTCGTGATCTTATTTGTTTAAGTTTATCTCTCTCAATACAACTTATAACTCTCTTTATTCTCTTATTCTGCTTTTTTTATTCTCTTATTCTGCTTATTTTTCTCTTATAACTCTTATTCTGCTTATTTTTCTCTTATAACTCTCTTTATTCTCTTATTCTGCTTATTTTTCTCTATCTCCTATTCTAGTTATCATTTTCTTTGTTTTTTCTTTCATTTTCCTATCTATCTATCTATCTATCTATCTTAGTATGTTCCACGTTACTCTCATTCTCTCTTTATCAATTTCATTATCTCTCTTTCGATCTGTTTCCCTGTATATCAATATGTTCCTCTCTGTCTCTTAAAATCTACATATGTGTGTCCGCCTAACTCTGTCTCTAAATATGTGTGTCTACCTAACTCTGTCTCTACATATGTGTGTCCGCCTTACTCTCTATTAATCTTTTAGAGTCTGTTCCTATCTCTCTGTAAGTTTCTTTGTCTCTCTGTCAAACTCTACATCTGTCTCGCCGACTGTCAGCGTATCACTCTCAGAGTCTGCTTCTATGTCTCTGTCTCTCTCAAAATCTATATGTCTTTCTGTCTGTCTGTCAGTAGCTCTCTGTATCAATCTATCAGAGACTCTATTAATCTTTCAAACTCCCCAACTGTTTTTCTGTCCGTCTGTCTGTCTGCTTGTCTGTCAGTATGTATGTTTGTATGTATGCAACTCATTCTGTTCTTCTCAATCCAAATCTCTCTCTCTCTTTCTCTTTCTTTCTCTATCACTATCTATCTATCTATCTATCTATCTCGTCCTGATGAAATCTGCATTTGGACACACTTGATTCTAATCATGACATTTTTCTTGAAGCACAATGACGAGTAAGCTGATCTCACAAGCAATTGATAATAAGTTCAGAATTCACTTGGTAATCCATAAAGTATGTGTGTTTCAGATTTGATTCAACGAAGTCCAACTAAATTCTCTCTCTCTCTCTCTCTCTCTCTCTCTCTCTCTCTGACATTAAGTATAAACAAATAGCAACTGACCCCTGGCACTCTCAGTGCCCCTTTGCACTTAGCGCTACGCACACATCTTCCCATTTTTACGCGTTAGTGGCTATCATCCACCCTTTATCAATAAAACCTTTAAAAGGACGAGCCTTTTGAAAAAATAAATGACGAAAAAAAAAGAAAAAAGTCTCCTCGTTCCATAAACGTGCAAACAAGTGCGGCGTTGTCAAGTCGAGATATAAAGTATTGTTTGATGCCAGCTTTTGTTTAAGCTTAAAGCACAAAGAGGATTCTTCCCAGGCCTCAGACCGAGTCACTTGGAGGACGATCGTTTAGACCGCCCACCGCGAGGAAAAACCTTCCTTGTTTCATGAGAACTGACCTTGAAGAAACTGACTCAAAAAATGCGGACGTACTACACCGTAGATCGTTCTATATTTCTATGTGTACATTTGTGCATATAGGAGCAGCTTGGGAACGGTAGATAGATAGATAGATAAATAGATATGACCAGACTGATATATATATATATATATATATATATATATATATATATATATATATATATATATATATATATATATATATATATATATATATATATATATATATATATATATATATTAGAAACGACGGGCCTTCTCTTGGAAGTTGACACAGACAACTGGAATCTCAAGTAATAAAAACAGACTTGAGGGAGTGTCCACATAGTGTAATTGTTAAAGCGATGACCTGCGGAATCGTAGTAAGCGAGTTCGAACTGCAGTCACGCTATTGCGTTCATATTGAAGATACCCTTGGGAAAGTTATTAGTCCCCTTATCCTCGCCAGTATGGGTTAAATAGTACCACTACTGTTCTTTAGGAAGGATAGGTTTGGCATTAAATAAGCTACAAAGGTTGATATGCCATTAAACAAAGAACCCAACCCAAAAACAGATTTTGTTACTGTTCAAATATTTATGATAATTACTTTGTGCAGCACTTGTTAACCATACAGTATTGCTTAGGAATATCTGAACAAACAGAAAATAACTCGAAAACAGTGAAACGAGTCGTTAATATATGAGAAAGTTTTCAGGCAATCGAACCTCTGGTATCTCTCTCTCTCTCTCTCTCTTTATTGGATTTTGACCCCAGACGAAGGCTGAAGAATTTGTCGGCTGAAAGGTTGTATTAACGATGCCAAGCAGTGGTTCAATAATCCATGAAAATAACCATATGTAGAAACCTGTTTTGAGCAATAACAGCAGCAGTAGTTGTAGCAGAGGCATTAATTTGTTTGGGTTTTCTAGCATTTCAATCTTTATAGGTTATTTAATGCCAAATCCATTTTTATACAAATAAACAGTTCTTTTTCAAACAATTCAGTTTAGCAAAAGTTCGCAGTCTAAATATCAAAATAGTTGGTTGGTTGGTTGGTTGGTTTTTGTGGCATATCAGCCTTTATAGGTTATTTAATGCCAAATCTCTTTTTATACAAATAATCAGTTATATTTCAGTTTCACATGAGTACACAGTTTAAATGTCAAAACATTTCTATTTCAAGCTATTCAGTTTAGTTAAACAGTTCTAATTCAAACAATTTAGTTTAGTATAAATATAGATTTTGTTTACACACAGTTAAATATCAAAACAGTTCTATAACAAACAATTCAGTTTAGCGTAAGTTCAGTTTCAATGTCAAAAACAGCACCTTCTCTGGTGTATGTCCTGTGTTGCTATTCCCTTTGGTTTATTTAGTCGGGTACTCAACACTTATAGTAGCTACTGTTAATGAGTTATCACCCATCTAAGTATTGAGTAAACTCATTGTTTTTAAGCTTCGGTTAATTTGAAGAAACCCGTATTTTCTGCATGATTAATTCGTAATCGGCCTTGCCGGAGGAGTCGCCAGGGCGTAGTAACTAATATGCTGGATTGTGAGATTGTGAGATCATAGTTTGAGTTCCAGTTGTGCTATTTCGTTCACTTTCGGACTAATACCCTAGGGAAAGCTATAAACCCTCTTATACTGCCAGCTATGGATTAAATTTACCACTATTGTTCTTCTACAAGGATGGCTTTGGTAATAAGTAATCCACGAAGGTTGATATGTCATTAGAAACAAAGAAACCGAAGCGGAATCTGTTACAAAGACCTTTGATTGATTACTTTTAATATCGTGTTCTGAAATATATGCTCAAGTTTTTATTCATCCCCGCACCATAAGCAATATTGAACAAAATCAAAGTTGACGGATTACACGGTTTTAAATTCATATTTTTTCTACCTCTAGACCAGTTGACTAACAAAGGCAGAAGAATCCATTCTGCATTACCATTTCTGAAAGTAAATGATGGAAATAAATCCGAAAGTATGAAAAACAAAGCAATCCAAAAGTGATGAATATATTATAATGGAATGTCAACGTTGAAAAGTTTCGGCTTTGATGAATTATCATCAGGACTTTAAGATATCTATCATTATTCTAACAATATTTTTCAACATCTTATGAAGGTTTATTAAAACCGAAACGTTTTAACGTTGACTTTCCATTGTAATAAATTTATCACTTTGGGGTTATTTTTTTCTATTTTCTTCATTACTGCTTCTCCATGGCTGTGTGTGTGTGGGGGGGGGTAGAACTGATGGATTCATCTTTTATCTAAGAATAATTGCGCGAAAGGAAACGTAAAAAGAGTCGTCCATGATTTGAACTCGGGTCATCGATTCTATTTCCTCTGACGATAACTGTTGCGCTACATAAGTAAGTAAAGTTGGCGACTTTTGTCGAGGGGGACTGTAAGGCTCCCTTTTCAATAGCTACCACACCGAGGTGTAGTGGATGGCGCTACTCCTTTCCCTGGATTGCTCCACTTTACCCTTGATACGTACCATACAATACTGAGTGTTAAGCAAGGAGGCATCAAGTACCATTTTTGAGTCTTTGGTATGACTTGACCTGGAATTGAACTCCGGTCTCCTGGGCCTTTGGCGAACACTCTAACCGCTAGGCCAATGGAAAAAGCAAGCAAATAACTCGGATATGATTCTGTTGGTGGTTTGGTTTCAAACTCTAACAGTTTTAAGAAAAAAAAAAAAAAGAAGGATTGCTAGAGGAAAATATCGAAAGACCCTTTGGGTATGGGCTTTCTTTCTTATTAATTAAATTTTTCATGAAACTTTAATTGAATTGTTACTGATACATAGAAATACTTGGAACCATTTAACTTTGTTGATATACTGAACTGAAATGTTTGAAATAGAACTGTTTGATAATTTAACTGTGTGTAAAAAATGACTGATTTTTAACGCGTTGCATAAAGACTGCTGCTGATTCTGAACGCTCTGTGAATTTTGCGTAACAGAGTTACAGATTTTGAAAGTGTTCATTTCCAGTGTGACACAGTAAAGAATTGTTTGATACAACTGAAATAAACAATACGTTTTTTGAATTTTGTGTCAGAAGAATTTGGTGGTGGGGGGCAAGTGCGGTGTAATTTGCTTCTTAGAAATGCACCTTACAGATGGCCGCGTTTTCAGCATGATTTGACCGTAAGTCCGATCAAACAGCAAATTGAACAATTCTTCAGTTATATGACTCTTTGTCAGCCCCAGAACTTTTCAGCACATCCTCGTATATGTGCATCACTGAAGATCTCGGTTGTTGACACAGATACAGAGGTCTGTTAGAATATTCGATATTTACTTATCTCTGCTCACATGGTTAAATGAAAAGAAGGTGAGGGAGGAGTTCTGTGTTACGTAAATCTGCCGGGAGGGCGAGGGTTTGTCTAGCGAAGAAATTAGCATTGGAAATCCAGGCAATTTACTTGGGCTAGCACGGGTGGGAAATACGTGACTATTTCGAGTGTTTTTCATAAATATTAATTGACAAATACCTGGCTCCAACAGGTTTCATTCAGAAGGCTAATATAAAAAGCTATGATGAAATTGCTTCGTGATTGAGAGACTTGCCACTTTGCTATCACTTTCAAGTTTGTTTTTTTTTAAGTTTCTGGGTCCTGATTTTTAACGCATGAAACACTTCTAACAATTGAAAGAAATACAATCCAATGATTTCCAAATGTCTGTCGGTATCTTAAATGCTTCGCTGTCGTTTGATTATTTTTTACGAAACTTTCAGGAATTGTTTCAGGAAAATTTTCAAACGTGTTTGCTCAATATCTTTTTTATTTGTTTCCATTCTCTAAAATGAATGGCCCAGACAACTGAGGCTGTAGAATACACCAACTGCATTTCTGAAGAAGGATAAGATTCCCGTAACAAGTGTCCTAGATATGATATTAAACTAACTGATGGATAGGCTCTAGTGATGCTGGAGTTTTGGGGAATGCGGAGTGCCACTTCATTGCCTACAGTCTCAGGTCTACTGTAGCCCGGAGCGTGAGCATTTGATAGGATCCTATCTATGGGTCAAATGGAACTGTTTGACAACTAAACTGAGTTCAAACTAATGACTTATGCTAAACTGAATTGGTAGAAATAAAACTGTTTGATCATTTAACTCTGTGTAAACAAATAACTGATGCTTAATTAAATTGTTAGGGATACATGGAAATACTTGGAACCATTTAACTTTGTTGATATGCTGTACTCAAATGTTTGAAATAGAACTGCGTGAAAACAATGACTGATATTTAATTGAATTAATTATAAGTATAGATTTTGTTTACACACGATTAAATATCAAAACAATTCCATTTCAGACAATTCAGTTTAGCATACAAAAGAGTTCCATTTCAAACAATTCAGTTCAGCATAAATGCGCAGTTGATGTCAAAACAGTTCTATCTGTAGCAATTCAGATTAGCATAAGTACGCTGTTTAGTTGTATTTGACCCATAGATAGGACCCTATCAGATGCTACCACTCTGGGCTGGAGTGGACCTGGGAGCGAAGGCAGTAAAGAGGTACTCCGCATTACCCAAAGCTCCAGTAATACTGGAACCTCACTATCAGATTGTTTAGTCTCATATCCAGAATACTTGTTGGGGTGGGGGGCTCTTACCCCCTCTACATTGGCTTCAGTCGATGCATTCCCAGCAGACAGGGCAAGAATAAACTTAACATCAGACAACTTGCTGAGTAATTTAAAAACGAATGCATATTTGACTCAATTTGTCAAAAAAAAAAAAAACCCAAAAAACAACAAAAAACAAAAAGAGAAAAACTTATTGGAATTAGATAAAAATACTTGAAACCATATAACGGCATGAAATCAAATAATAATTATTTAATAAAAATAATTAGTTGAAGCTTTACAATTATTTGTATTACATAGGAATACGTAGAGTCATATAACTGACTACAATGCTAGAGATACCTTTAAATCAAACCGAACCAAAATGAAAAATGAAACTACTTTTTATGCTAATGAAATTTTAACGCTGTTGTTGTGCCATTGCCTAGAGGTACATATACCATTTCTTTCTAACCCTTATACAGCAACAAATACAGTTAATTAAGTTGTGAAATAACTGATTACATCATTTTACACTTTCAACTATTTTCTGCATAGAACCCTGAAGTGGGTAGTGGTAGCACGGATATAGGGGTCAGCTCGAAACAAATTAATGTACACAACTACTATCTACTTATCTAGTCGGCCATAAATAAGTACACCTTTACAGTTTTTATTAAATTTTAACTGTTTTCTAAATGGATTCCAGAGTTTTTTTTATCGTTTCTTGAGGAAAATTATACAATAGAAATGAAAATTATTGGATATTATTAATCACAAAATCCTGCTTTAAAGGCCATTTTCAAATCAAAATTTAAAGAAAAAAACAATTTTGATTTGAAATATCATTATCTATCTATCTATCTATCTATCTAAGTTTGATTTTATGCATATACTAAATCAGCTAATTGTCATGCTCTGTAAATGTCATCCCCTCGTACTTAACCTTTCTCAATCTTTTCTTTTCAATTGGCTCATATCTATCTATCTATCTATCTATCTATCTATCTATCTAAGTCAGTATTTATCTATCTATCGCACATAAAGGTGTACCCCTAACAGCCTTTCATCTGCTTGGCTTCGACAGATTCTGATTTGCTAACTTTATTCGTTTGTTTCGTTTCAAGGAATCATAGAGTCTTCCCCCCACTCTCTCTCGCTCTCTCTCTCTCTCTCTTTCTCTCTCTCTTTATATATATATATATATATATATATATATATATATATATATATATATATATATATATATATCATCCAGAAATGATTACATTCACATTTTAAAAATTAAAAGATAATATAAGTATATAAGAATTTTATCAATCTAGTGGTATATTACACAATCAGAACGTATATTATTAGGTATTATTTATTACCAAACTCTACTGTATTGAAACTATATCACCATACATATGAATAGTAAACACACCAATATAAGGCCACACACACACACACACACACACACACACACACACACACACACACACACACACACACACACACACACACATAAGTATATATAGGCAATTTTATTTTTGTTGATAGAGGTGTCGCAATTATATTTTAAAAGACCGAGTTTCAATACTATAGAGCTTGATATAAATTACAGGTAAAGAATATACGTTTTGATTGTATAATGTTCTATCAGAAATTACAAAATCCTCCTATATTTCATTTTAAAAGGAAAAAAAAAAAATTATTAAAAAATTGTGAGAGTGTACTTATTTATGGACAATATTTTATAAATTAATATGTGAGATTGAGTACATTGGTCATATAATAGAATTCGGTATAGGAGACCTCTGTTCTGAACATGTATTTTAAATGTCGATTTTCGGAACCGGCTGGCAGATCCCCACACACCTTAGATTCGTCCTGCCTTTTCTTTCTGTCCGTTTAACCTTGTGTTAAGTGAGCCAAGGTTGGCATAGTATCGAGTGAGAAAAATTGGGCGTTAGTGTACATTAATAGCTGTGGATAAAAAACGAGAAGACAAAATAGAGAGAAACATAGATAGAGAGTACAATGAAACAGGAAGAAAGGAGGGGGTCATAGAAGAATAGAATTACTGACATATGACAGAAGAGAATGTAAGTAAATAGGTACCAGTAGTTTCTTTGTTTTTTACTAGTGGTGAGGTTACATCCTCCTTTGAAATGAACGCTCCTTTTCCTTAGGAAAAAAAATTCTTAATCTAATTTGGAATTGAGGTGACAGAAGTAAAATTTGTCCCTCTGATATCTCTTACAATACTGACGATCACAAAGACAAAAGTCTCTCTTTTCAGAGAGAGAGAGAGAGATCGTTGTTTATCTCAACACACATTGTGGGGTGCAATGAAGCGGGTAATCTTTTCGTCCATCGTCAGATCAAAACCAGCCGATTAATAATCAAATCAAATCAAATAAGATAAAATTAAATTAAATATATATTTTTTCAAGTGTCATTAAAAGAAAATTTTTATGTAAATAATTGGAATATTATTTTTTAAATCTTTATGAAAAACGCGTCAGTTATTTTTTCATCCCTTTTTTTCTTGAGATCGTCTAGAAATCGACCAATATTTTATAGATTCCCCAATCTTTTATATCAAATTCGACGAAAATTTTTAGTCAGAACAATATTAACTTCATTACTGGTTTAGCTTGGTTTCGTTTTGTTTGTTTTGGTTTGGTTTAGTTGAATTTTTAAAGGCATGTCAACATCTTATCGGTTATTTAAAGCTAAAATTTGATTCATATGTAAATGTTCACAATTAAAACATTTCAAATTTTCAAAGTTCTATTTGAATCATTTCAAAAAGCACACTTTTTTTTACATAATAATCATTTGTTTGCGCAGTTATATCATATTAAGTATTCCTATCTAACACAAATAATTTATAACAATTTTATAGTTTAGAGTAACAATTCTGATTTAAGGATCATTTATTTATACCCACCTCTTACCTCTCTCTTCAGCGTTTTTCTTTCTTTCTTTCTTTCTTTCTTTCTTTCTTTTACTATTTCTTCATCTACTCTCTCTCTTTCTTTGCCTTCTAAAACTCTTCTCTTTTTCTTTCTTTATTCCTTTTCTCTTTATTTTTTCTCTTTACAGTTATATCGCCTATTCCTTTTCTACAGCGGTTTTCACTTCTTTCTTTCTTTCTTTCTTTCTTTCTTTCTTTCTTTTTTAGACTCTTTTCTTTTTTCCTGTCTGTTCCTTTTCTCTCTATTTTTCCTTCTTTATTTTTATGTAGATCCTTCCCCTTTCTTTCTTTCTTTCTTTCTTTCTTTCTTTCTTTCTTTCTTTCTTGCCCCCCCCCTCTCCTTCCTTCTAACCGCATTCTTTCCTTCTTTCCATCTCCCGCCCAGTTTAAATGCTCCAGACAAACACCAAATAGTTTTCATGACAAATCAAACACATATTTCAAGCATCTCACATTCCGTTTCTTCATCTGGATGTTTATATGATCTGCCGTTGTCACCTGTAACAGTTTGTTTAGTGGGCAAAGCAATAATTTGAAGGTTGGTTTGGTTGTTTGGGTTTTATGTCATATCAACCTTTGTAGGTTATCTAATGCCAAAACTATTTTAAACAAATAATCAGTTCTATTTCAAACAATTCAGTTTAACATGAGTTCACAGTTTAGCTGTCAAAAAACATTTCCAATTGAAGCGATTGAGTTTAGTCAAACAGTTCTAATTCAACCAATTTAGTATAAGTATAAGTTTAGTATAAGTATAGATTTTTGTTTACACACGATTAAATATTAAAACAATTCCATTTCAGACAATTCACTTTAGCATACAAAAACAGTTCCATATCAAACAATTCAGTTTAGCATAAATGTGCAGTTTATATGTCAAAACAATTCAGATTCGCATAAGTACGCTGTTTAGTTGTATTTGACCCATAGATAGGACCCTATCAGATGCTACCACTCCGGGCTGGAGTCGACCTGGGAGCGAAGGCAATAAAGAGGTACTCCGCATTACCCAAAGCTCCAGTAATACTGGAACCTCACTACCAGATTGTTTAGTCTCATATCCAGAATACTTGTTGGGGGGGGATCTTACCCCTCTACATTGGCTTCAGTCGATGCATTCCCAGCAGATAGGGCAAGAATAAACTTAACATCAGACAATTTGCTGAGTAATTTAAAAACGAAGGCATACTTGTCTCAATTTATCAAAAAAAAAAAAAAAAGAGAAAAACTTATTGGAATTAGATAAAAATATTTGAAACCATATAATGGCATGAAAACAAATAATAATTATTGAATAAAAATAATTAGTTGAAGCTTTACAATTATTTGTATTACATAGGAATACTTGGAGTCATATAACTGACTATTAGGGTTGGTAAGTAAGTAAAGTAGGCGACCATAGTCGAAGGTAACTCGAAGGCTCCCTTGTCGATAGCTACTACATCAATGTGTAGGTGAGGGTCCTACTCCTTTCCCTGGATTGCTGCACTTTACCCTTGATCCGTACCTTATAATGCTGAGTGTTAAGCAAAGATGCATCAAGTACTATTTTTCAAATCTTTGGTATGACTCGACCGAGGATTGAATCCAGGTCTCCCGGGCCATTGGCGAACATTCTAACTTTCATACCTATGAAGGTATCCGTAGTATATTCATAATCGCTGTAGGAAGTGAACACGGTGACACGAGTTCAAATCTAGGATGAGACTGATTAGATTTCCCATAACACTAATACCTTTGGGGAAAGGTATGAATCTAATTATTTTCCTCCAGCTATGGGTAAATAGTAGAGCAAATTGAGTACTTTAGCTTTGATTAGGTATGCACTCTAGAAAAAAGAAAACTATGAATTCAAACCTGTTAAACTCCTGCTTGTGCGAAGGGGTTGGGAATATACATACAACTGACAATTATTTCTATTAAGAATAGCTACTTAAAGTGTTTACAAAGGATTATTATTAGTTAAAAAACCCGAATTAATCTGTGCAAAGAAATAACTATTATCAAACAGAAATAATTTCTTAATTATTTTTATTAGATAGAAATACTTGAAACCAAACAAGTATGAACATATTATTAGTAGTTTGGATTGGTTTGGTTTTATGGCATATCAACCATTGTAGGTTTAATGCAAAACCCTCTTTATACATATATATTGAATATATTTATGTATTGTAAAAACATTTTATAGAAAACATTCTTAAACGAGCCTGAGCTCTTTTTTTTGCTCATAGTTAAATGGTTTCAGCTATGGTTACATAACAACTTAACACCAGTTTGCCCACAGTTTGTTCTATTTGACCAAGAAATAGGATCCTATCAGGTGATTCCACTCCGGGGCAGAGTGTACCTGTGAACAATGGCAATGAAGGGGTACTTCCCATTCCTCAAATCACCAAGGCTTGAACCTCGCCATCAGATGGTTTCATGTTATATCCAGGACAATCGTTGGGTGGGGAATGTCTTACTCTGCTGCAGAGATACAGTCGGTGTAGACTATTGCTTCGGCTGACTTTGCTGGAATTATTTGTATTAGAAAAGAATTCTTGATAACATATAACTATGTAAATATAACTAGTCAATCAACCCTCAATATATATATATATATATATATATATATATATATATATATATATATATATATATATATATATATATATAATAGCACTATCCTAGTTATTGAGCACTCTCCATATTATATTGCAGTTGGTTCGACACAAAGCCTCAAAGTGATTTAGTGACAACCAACACCTCGGTTTGGTAGCTATTGAAAAGGGAGCCTTCTGGGTGCGCTCGACTAAGGTCGCTAACTTTACTTACTTACTATGTAGGTAAATATTCTTTTTCTTTCTATCACTTTCCCTTTTTTCCTCTTTCTATCCTTTTTGTTTCTCTATTTTTTTCTCTCTTACTTTTTTAACATGACCACTTCCAATCTGATACAATTACCCCCCCACCCACCCCAAAAAATTAAACAACCACAAGAACAACAACCAAACTTCAAAACAGCAAAAAACGCTGTGTCCATAGTACTGACAACCAACCTCTCCGACCAGGCCCAGAAGACGAATAAGTGTGAAAACATGTGGCCATGTGCAGATCCCACGGAGGTACCTTCTCTCCTAAACCTTAGTCCATTTCTAATTACTGGTATATATTTAATGCAAAACTTCAAAATTAGTTAAAGATCGACCTTAGTAATAAAAGTTTGGTGGCTCAGTAATAATAGACGGTTGCTATGCATACTTACATGAACCATCTATCTATCTATCTATCTATCTAGAGAGAAAGAGAGAGAGAGAGCTCAGCATTGCTTTATAGTTTTTGGTAGTTATTCATTAACGCATGATCTCCCCACACCCTCTCTCTTAAAAAAAATCTATCTTCTAAAACTGGAAGATTGCTTTGGTAGTTTTTTTCTTAAAAACACACAATCTTTCAATCTATCTCTTTAATCAATAAATCTGTCAGTCTGTCAGTCATTCAATCTATCTATCTACGTTTGTATGTGTGTGGGGAGTGTATCTGTAAATATTTCCCTAACTTTGATATATTCAACAAATATCTACATTCTTTATAAATTCAGTCAACCTTAATAACATTTTATTCTCGTGCTATTTACATGCTTTTCACCCGGACACCGCCCGATAGGCGCCAACCCTTTTGCAATGCAAACATATCTTTAATCAGTTGAGCGTCTGTAATCAGCTGAGAAGGAAGAAGGCAAAATCCATTTTACCTTTTCTTTTTCTTTTCTTTTTTTTTTGTGTGTGTTTTCTTTTTTCTTTTTTTTTTTTTCTGGTTCCAGTCTTTTTCTGCTGTGTCTTTCAGGTCGAACACCGAACAAAAGATGGCGCGAATGTATCAATAGAAGCGAAGAAGTGGTGAGAAAGGCGAAGAGAAATATCACGGGAGTTTTGTTTATTTGTTTATATTGTTGCTTGTTTCTTGAGAGATTTGGGTGGATGGTTTGATGTTAATCACACTTAAATGAGTCACTGCCTTTATTTGTTGCTTCAAACGTAAGGCTTGGGTTTCTCGTTGAGTTTAAGAGCTAATTTCCCCTATGATTTGTGCCGACACACATTAGGGAAGAAGACAGACAAGAAGAAGAAGAAGAAGAAGAAGAAGAGAGATCTAACGATGAAAAATTTTGTAAAGTGAAAGTGAAAAAGAGAAAAGATGTGAAATGAGCCTTGCAAAGAACCTATTTATTTAAATCTATTCTTTAAGTAAACATTATTATTATTGTTATTTTCACAATATAAAAATTTTTCACGCAAGTTTTAGCAGGTAGTTTTTCACTGGTCTGAGCGACAAGTCTTCTCTGTTCTCCGGAACTCAGAAAAGTATTTCCTGTCTTTTCTAGCGGAGTTTAACAGTGTTGTGGTCTGTATAGTCTCGGTTCGTCTTCAGATTCCTTGTTTTCCAGGCTTTTGGAGGCCGTTTCAAGCACACCAACTAAAATTAGCATCACAATCACCTTTATGTTTACAGCCTTTGCAGAAGTATTAGATCGATTGATAGGAACCGAATGATATATATATATATATATATATATATATATATATATATATATATATATATATATATATATATATATATATATATATATATATATATCAGTCTGTTTCTATATCAATCGATACATCTATCTATCTATTTTAACTAGTATTCTTTATCAACTTTTTAAGTACATGACCGAAAAGGAAAGTTATATATATATACTCGTAAAAATTGAATATATATATATATATATATATATATATATATATATATATATATATATATATATATATATATATATATATATGTTTTGTTTTACAGCCTATCAAACCTTTTCGGGTCATTTAACGCCGAATTAATTCATTTTGATAAAAGTTTCAAACAATTTACACGCAGTTAAATGTCAAAACTATTTTATTTCAAACAATTCAGTTTACCATAAGAACTGTTTTTGTTTTCACATAGTTAAATGTCAAAATAGTTCTATTTCAAACAACTCAGTTTAGTATAAGTTCGCAGTTAGATGTAAAACAGTTCTATTTTAAAGAATCCAGTTCAGCATTAGTACACTGTTTAGTTCTATCGAACCCATAGATAGGAACCTATCAGATGCTACACTCCGCATCAGAGTGGACCTGGTAGCAATGGCAATGAAAGTGTACTCTGCATTCTCTAATACTCCAGGGTTATTAGAGCCTCACCATCAGATTTGTTTAGTGTCATATCCAGGACACTCGTTGGGGGAATCTTCCCCCTCTGTAGAGATACAATCAATGTATTTTGCAGCTCCAGCTGACTGGACCAGAGACCATCAAGATAAAAATAGAAGTCTGATATTTATCAGTGAGATAAATATATAAATAGGTAGGTTTTGGGTTTATGAACAACTGGCAAGCCCCATAAAGCAAAGATTAGGATTCTATCTCTAAATCGACAATTTTCATATAATAAAATGAGAAAACATAAAATATCCTATTAAATGTGTAAAAACAAACTCGTGGCATCGACAGATCGGAGCGGTTAATATTGGATTACTTTATTGTTGATTGCAATAATATTGCTTTCGTAGCTTAGTGGTAAAGCAGCTGCTACAGAAAAGTAGGTTTTACTAGAGAGGATATGAGTTCAAATCTCCCTAGGAATCTGTCTAAGTTTTGATTAAAAAGCAACCTTGCAAAGAGATTGGAAAAATGGAAACCCGTAGCCTAAAGATAAAACGGCTGAAACGCCGTGATTACAATAATCAAGAGGAGGGCAGTAATCAAAATATTTTTTGAATAATAATAGCAATTCCTCATTACAGGGATTCTATCAAAATTAATTCTGAAGAGGTTGAAGATTTACAAATCTTGGAAAACGGAAAGAAAGTCGCTTAAAGAAGCAAGACAGAAAGTAATGAGAAACAAAATTAAAAGAAAGAAAGAAAGAATGAAAGAATAAATGAGAGAAAACAAAGCATCCGAGAAAGGAAGAAGAGACAAAAAACACAACTCGCTTAAAAAGAAAGAAAAAGATGAAAAGAAAGAAGTAAGTTTTGACGAAAGAAGTGATAAATTCTATGAGAGAGAGAGAGAGAGAGAGAGAGAGAGAGAGAGAGAGAGAGAGAGAGAGAGAGAGATCATTGAAAAGAATGTAAGACTAACGATCAAAAAAGGAAAACAAGGATTTCCTTAAGGTATCTCAGCTACTCAATGCAATATCTGGAGCTCAACAAAGGCTTCCCTCGTTACCATAAAATAGAAGATGATTTTAGTGGAAGGTTTTTGAAAAATAACAAAGCACCTCAAATGGAAACGAAGCAAGGAGGGTATCACCAGTGAGAAAAAGAAAATGACTGCCTTACAGAGAAAGATATATATATAAATATAATGAATAGAAATGTCTAACTCGACAAAAAAACAAAAAAAAAAAGTTTATATACAATATATATTGAAATAACACATTTAGATAAAAAATAGAAATAAAAGAAATTTATATATTCAGAGGTACTCTTAGAATTCAGTAAATGTCAGTCCATTGCGTCCATTTGTTGGTTGTTGTTGGTTGTTGTTGGTTGGGTTTTATAGCATATCAACCTTTGTAGGTTATATAACACCAAATCCATTTTCATACAAATAATCAGTTCTATTTAAAATAATTCAGTTTAGCATGAGCACACAGTTTAATTGTCAAAAAACATTTCTATTTCAAACTATTCAGTTTATTCAAACAGTTATATATAACAATTCAGTTTAGTGTAAGTGCAGTTTCAATGTCAAAAACAGTTTAATTTCAAACAATTCAGTTTAGCAAAAGCACGCAGTTTAAATTTAGGTACAGTTTAATTGTAAAAAACATTTCTATTTCTAGCTATTCAGTTTAGTCAAGCAGTTCTAATTCAGCTAATTCAGTTTAGTATAAGTACGGATTATGTCTACACACAGTTAAATGTCAAAACAGTTCTATGTTAAACAATTCAGTTTAGTGTAAATACAGTTTCAATGTAAAAAAAACAGTTCTATTTCAAGTAATTCAGTTTAGCATAAGCACGCAGTTTAAATGTAAGCACGGCTTAATTGTCAAAAAATATTTCTATTTCAAGCTATTCAGTTTAATCAAACAATTCCGTTTAGCAAAGTATGTTGTTAGTTCTATTTAATCCATTGATAGGGCCCTATCAGGTGCTATCGACCAAGTGGACCAAGGAGCAATAGCAATGAAGGGGTGCTCCGTATTCCCCAAAGCCCCAGCATTACTGGGACCTCACCATCAGATTGTTTAACGTTATACCAGGACACTCATTGGCGGTGGGGGGGGGGGTCTTACCCCACTGCAGAGGTGCAGTCATGTATTCTACGACCCCAATCGACTGGGCAAGCGTCTATTTGTGCAGCTTAGACTCAGGTATATTTGGATCGATTTCAACCAAACTTTTATAATTTATTTGGGCTATCCCGAACAAAAGTTTAAAACTAAATTTAAAGATCTAGCTCAGATTAGCCTTTACACTAAATCTCTCATTCTCACACGATTTAACACCCTGTCGATGGGATTTAGACTGTGCTAACTTGATCCCTCGCCTTCAGAAAATGTGTGTCCTGGGTATGACGTTAATCTGTATCTGATGGTGAGGCTCCAGTTCTGAGCATCTTCGCGGTGAGGAGTATCCCTTCATTACCATTACTCCCAAGTCCACTCCGACCTGCAGTGGTTATAATTGTAAGGATCCCATCAATGGCTCAAATAGATCTGCATTAAGAAACAACTTCACAAAAAGTGTAAATTTAAACGTACAATGAACGCGATTTCCTAACGTCTAGGCTTAAGATAATCTTAGACGGGTTGATATGCCGATAAAATCAATCACACAATCTCTCCATGTAAAGAGGTGTCTGTACTACACATTCCTATTGTTTTTAGTGACAACCTATTTTCCTTTGACATGCAACATAAACAGATTTTGACTGTAAGATAAATATGAGGCAGAAATAAAATATTTTCGCACAAAATAAGTCATGAACATCAGTGAGAACCTAAAAATTGCGAAAATTATGGGAGAAAGTGCTGCTAATTATAATATCAGTTTTAATAATACAAAAATAAATGGTGCCATCGTAGCGTAGTGGCCAACATTCTGGACTGCTACATCATAGTGAGTTCGAACTCCTGTCGCGCTATTGCGTTTATTTTCAGACCATTGAGAAAAGAACCCCTTTGTTTCCCAGCTATTTTTCTACAAGAAGGATTTTAGCATTAATTAACTCATGATGTTTGATTTGGAGTTAAAGAAACAGACAAAAATAAATGGTAGATATGTACAATTAGAGGTAAACGACGAGATTTGAAACCCATTTTTTGTACTTTTGGAAAAGACGAACGTTTTCTTTCAATGCTAAAAATCAGAATAAATAAATCAATATATACAGGTGATGTCTATAATAAATAAATATACCGCGCCATTGGCCTAATGAGTAGAGTGTCCACCAATAGTCAGGGAGACCGGGGTTCAATCCCAAGTCGAGTCATACCAAAGACTCAGCATTATAAGGTAAGGATCAAGGGTAAAGTGGAGCAATCCAGGGAATGGAGTAGCGCTCTCCCCTAAACTTCAGTGATGTAGCTATTGAAAAGGATGCCTTCGGGTTACCCTCGACAAAGGTCACCAATTTTATTTACTCATAACTATCTATAGCTTATATCCATAAAAAATCACCTTTGATAAATCTAATATCAACATTTGGCTGAGATCTTTGCAAAAAGTATGGATATCTATTACCATAAAGCCCACGTGTAATACGAATACTGCTAACGTATGTGCGTGTGGATATATATAGATAGATAACAAAGTAACTTCGTTTTACCACAGATGATGTAAAACAAATGTAGATTATGGTTATTTGAATACTATTATAAAAATGTAGACCTTAGACGGCGACCTCACGGGAAGAATTACGAAAATCCTCTCCAAAAGATCAAACAAGCTGAACATATACATCATAAGTAATAGTTGTTTAGTATCGTTTCTTTGTTTAATTGCATATCAACCTTCATGGTTTATTTAATACCAAAACCATTCTTGTAGAAGAGCAGCTGTGATACAATTTAATTCATACCTAGGAAACAAGAGGGTTCATAAATTTCTCTAGAGTTTTAGTCCGAAAATGAACATAATCGAACGAAGGGTATTGGAACTTACTGCGATGTCACAGTTCAGTAAGTTAGTCATTACGGGGACTTCCCTAAACAGTATTGAAACAATGGAATTATAAACACAAGAAGAATATTTTCGATTTCACGCTTTGAGAAATCAAGGGTTTTCCCGAGAAAAAAATTGCAACAAACGACCTAACACGACCCCCGAAGATGACCAGCGAAATGATCGACAGCGCTTGGGCTAATATAGGATTCTTTCTTTAATAACTTGACCCAGTAGTAATAAGACTAGCGAGAAGACTTGAACGTCTTCAGTTGAAGATTTTAAAAAAGAAATAATCCGTGGTATTCAACCAAACCTGTTTATATATATATATATATATATATATATATATATATATATATATATATATATATATATATGTGTGTGTGTGTGTGTGTGTGTGTGTGTGTTGGGGGTGTTGTGTAGTTGTAATAAGATAACCTGCTTTCATAGGTCCGAATATATATATATATATATATATATATATTGTAGAATTTTATGGTTCTCACTAGCTCATATGGTTTGTTAATGGAGGACCAAATATTGCAGTACTATTTAATAGTGCAATATCAATGATAGAACTATTATAGATAAAGAAATATATATATATATATATATATATATATATATATATATATATATATATATATATATATATATACATTACATGGTAGTGTCTGTGTCCCTACGTTTCATACTTTATGCATTCAAAAATTAACCATATTAATCGGTCGATTTTGAAAAACTTATATTCTGTCTGACGAATGCGTAAAGCATGAAACCCAGGGTCTCAGATATTACCATGTAATATATATATATATATATATATAGCCATGGATGATAGAGACGGGTGGCGAGAGAGTTGCGGAAATCCGAGCAAGTAGCACGACATGAAGATGATGATGATATATATCATATATCCGTCTCTATCATCTTCGCTTCCAGCAAGTTTTCCAGGCTACATCCTGTATTTGTACAGAGCTGCTGATGATAGGTTCTCGATGGTTGTTCTCCACTTGCGCGTCCATGTGAAGGGGTCCATTGGAGAACATCGCTTATGAGTTCATCCCTACTTCTCCAGCGGTGTCCTGCATATTTTGATTGTCTAATTTGAATGGTCTTCGTGGTGGGTGGTAGGTAGACCTATAGTTACTGTTCTGTGGGATGTTACTTCCATGATTTGTTTAAAATAGCTTGTAGCATCCTTGCGCAATTGCTGTCAAGAGTTTTTTCTCTACGCTTAGTCAGCGTCCAAGTGGTAAATCCATACAGTAGTATTGACACAGCTACAGCATCGAAAAAATGCACTTTATTTTATCGGATAGGTCTGACTTTATATGACCGATAATCAATCGATAACTGTCCATGCCTTCGTTAGTCAAGCATTAATGTCATTTCTGCAGATATATATATATATATATATATATATATATATATATATGCATATTATTAGGTCATGCTGAGAGTATAGATTTTCTTGACTCTCTCTCTCTCTCTCTCTCTCTCTCTCTCTCTCTCTCACCATGTGTTTCTATTAAGCATCATTCTTAACAGATTCTACACGCCATCCAGTGTTAGCACTGAGCAGATGGAGTAATTCATTTGTTGCCATTACTCCCAAACCCACCCTGATCTGGTGTGGCAGAATCTATACGTGCTCCACTAATGAATCAAATGGATACGATTGAAAATAATCAATATAAGATAATTATCCTTTAGCATGGAAAGGAGAGTTTCCACTTTTAGTTTTTGAATGAGAGTAAGCAAAGTTTAGGGACAAAAAGTCTCTGAATAGCCTAAAAAGTAACAAAAAAGGGTAATGGGTTCAGTTTCAAACACCAAATGCATATTCAGTTAGACAAGAACGGTGATGTTATTCAATTGTACATTAAATCAAAAACAGCAATAAACTAAAAAAATCTTACTTGTAAAAAGTTCAAAATCTTAAAAAAGATTTATTTTGCATAAAAGAAGATGACAGTATCTTGAGTGTTTGTATAACATCCTGTTTTTTTTTTTACTTTGATGTATAAGTCATGAATTATAAGAAGGTTTGACCCCAGGAAGCAGTTTTGAAATGTGTCGTAATATGCTTAACCCAAAATAGATAATATAAAAGAATTACTTCTGTCAAATAAGTCGCTGGAATGTCATTGGTCAAAGTTGTTGACCTTTGACGAGGGTGACCTGAAGGCTCCCTTTTGAATAGCTACTACACCGAGTTGTACGGCAGGGTGCTACTCCATTTCCTGGATTGCTCCCTTGATCCTTACCTTATAATGCTGAGTGTTAAGCAAGGCGGAAACAAGTTCCATTTTTTGAGTTTTTGGTATGACTCGACCTGGGACTGAACCCCGGTCTCCCTACCATTCTCATTATACTGAGATGAAAATGTAATTACTGTGTACTACTAAAGTTTACCCCTCTGTTAATTGTACAAAATCGCAAACTTTTCCCATGATGATTGGGAGTTCAGTCCCAGAGTCAAGCAGTAAAATTCCATAAATCGGTTTCGGCTTTTTTGTTTTAATGGCATATCAATCTTTGTACGTTGTTTAATGCCAAATCCATCCTTCTAGAAAAACAGCAGTGTTACTATTTAACCCATAGCTGGGAGCTTAAGCGGGTTCATACCTTTCCCAAAGATATTTGTCCCTAAGAGAACGTAATAGCACGACTGGAATTCGAACTTGCTTACTACGATTCTGCAGCCCATCGCTTTAACCATTACACCACGAGGACACCCCCGCTAAATAGAAGTTGCGAGTAGCCAAGAGAAGAGCTGGTTAGATGTCCTGAGGATATGCAAATCCTCTCAAACAAGCAGAACATATACATCATAAGAAATAGCAGTTTGGTTTCGTTTCTTCGTTTAATGGCATATCATACTTCATGGGTTATTTTATGCCTAAGATATCCTCGTAGAAGAAAAGCGGCGATACTATTTAAATTATATTAGGGGGAGGGAACAAAGAATTTCGTAACTTTCTGAAGAGTAATAGTCCGAAAGGGAACATAACAGCGTGACTGAGGTTCGAACCCACTCACAATCCAGCACGTTAGTAACAAGAGAGACTTCCCTCAGCAACAATGAAAACATGGAATTATGTACTGATTATTTGTGTGAAAAAAAGTTACTTGAAACTAATTGTTCACAAATTAGTTATTTGTTGGACAATTGCATTAAAAATTACATTCAGCATTAAATAATCTGTCAAGGTTTGACATGTCATTGAAATGACCAATCGA
>OY757923.1:71744203-71764203 GCA_963585895.1 Sepioteuthis lessoniana | reverse complement strand
AATTGAAACTTTATGATAAAAGATAAAACTACAATTCTGTTACAAAAAATATAAAGTACGGGGTCACTTTTTGGGGGACTGGTAAATCTTCATATTTTTCCTTATAGAGTTTCAATTCCGTGGATTTTAGTAATAAATAATGCCTAAGAATATTCGTTTTGTTTAATGTTCCACAAGATATGATAAAATCATAATATCATTGGTTAGGTGAAAATTAACTTCTTTTTAAGGATCAGTGTAGTGCAGTGATTTGGACAGGTTCAATTCTTCCTCGGGTATCCTTTTCCCAAGTCTCTTTTCATGTTTTCGGGATTGTTCCAGGGGCTCCAACTATTATTGGTATTACTGTCACCATAACATAAATCTCTTTTACAAGTTCCTGGTATCTAACGAGTTTTTTGCTTTCCTTTATAATGTGAACTGGTGCAACCGTGACATCTAATTATTGGCAAGATGTTTTCTTTTTTAACTCAGACCTGCTCTTCTAATCTGGACTTGGTGATCCGTTTGTATATCAAAAACCAAGAGAATTTTGTTGTTATTATTATTATCATCATCATCATTATTATTGCCTTTATTTATTGTGTGTTCGTTTCCAGTGCTGTGTTTTTCGTATGACCGTTTATTGAGCAGCCTTGGCAACCGACAGGAAAGACATAACATCCCCAGGGCTTCCATCGACTCGGACTGATCGCCTACTTCTTTGAATGAAGTGAAAAGAACAGGCGACTTTTAATGAAGTGAAAATAGACGAAAAGCAGATTCTCAGCTACGAGCAATATAGACAAGAAGAATAAGGAGAAGGAAAAGGAAGAAGAGAAGTGGAGGAGGAGGAGGAGGAGGAGAAAAAGAATCAGAAAAAGAAGATTGTTAAAAGGAATGTAAAAGAAAGGAAACAACAACAACAATAATAATAATAATGTAACAATAAAGAAGAAGGAGGAGGAGAAGAAACAGAATGAGAAGGACAAGAAATTTTTTTGTGAAGAATGTAAAAGAAAAGAAATAATAATAATAATAATAATGATAAAGAAGAAGAAGAAGAAGAAGAAGAAGAAGAAGAAGAAGAAGAAGAAGAAGAAGAAGAAGCGGCAGATAAAGAGAAGAAGGGAAAAAGAGAATATTGGCTAGAAGCAAAAAAAAGAAAAAAAAAGAAATTACGGAAATCAATAATACCAATAATACCAAGAAAAGGCAAAGAAAAATGTCAAAATAGAGGTAAAAATCAAAAGGAGACGAACCAATAATGTTAATATTAATATTTGAAAAGATATAGGTTAGCAGTCCTGATCACGTCATTGGAAACAAAGAAAACACAACATGTTACATGGTGTCTAAAAACAACAATAACAACAGCAACAACGACAACAACAACAACAGCAGTAATAATAATAATAATGATAATAATAATAATTATAATCCGTTCCAGTAGTTCGCCCAGTGAAAATTAAAGAAAGCAAAACAAAAAAAATTAGACAAATACCAAGACTTTGCTAGAGAATCTTAAAATTTAATCTAATTTGTTTGAGGAATATTTCATGAAACCATAATTATGAAATAAAAAAGGTTTTGCGTCTTATCTGCTATTAGTTTATTTACTGCTGAATAAAAAAAAATCAAGTGAAAATCCCCCAAGTGTGCCCTGTCTTGTCGGTGAGGCTTAGAGTATGCTGACTGTATCCCCTGCAAAATGGTAAGATCCCACCACAGAAAGAGGTGTGTCGACACTAAACTGCATCTAAGGAGGTGACAAGAGTTCAGGAAAATGTGTAGTACCCTTTCATTTTCACTCGAACCCGGAATGGGTGAACTAGATCTGTTGAAATTTTTTTTCCGACACGATAGGACTAAAAGAAAATCTTTAGAAAGAACTAAATTTGAACGTACAATGAACACGATTACCTAACCCCTCGTCATAAAATAACCCTAGGTGGGTTGATATGCCGTTAAAATCATTCAATCAATTTAAGTGATTCTTAATGTTTTGGTGCTTCCCTGACTGTGTAGTTCTATTCCTTCTGTTGACACTTGTTTTTCTTTTATTCATTACAAGTATTAGTATCAAGTTCCAAATTTTAAATTTCATTCCTGTGTCTAAGTCTTTCTTTAAGAGTTTCCATTTTTTGTAACGAACAGCTTCGCGTCATTCATATTAATGAGATGATCTTTTTTCTTACTTCTTCGTAAATCTGTCTTCCTTTGTATTTTTGAGGATATTATTTAAAGGTATCCAGCCCATAACGAAGAATACCGGGGACAATGAATCTCCCTGGCAGATATCATTTTCTATATTGACTTCTACTAAGCGTCGTGCTGCCTACTGTTTGTTCCACTCTTCAGTTTTTCTATGCTCAAGCGACGAAGTTGATCACTGATGCGGAGAGAAATTTGGAACGCGCTCTGAGTAAAACGGTTATTGTCGTTGAAAAAGTTGTCGATAACTCGAATTTAAATCCTGAACGAAGCTATTTGCTTTTCACTTGGCGCTAACGCCACTGGAAAAGATATATAGGCATCTATTTTCTCCTTTTCCCTGGCTACTGATTAAATAGTAGGAGAGACTAAGTTCTTTTGTCTTGGTAAGACAACCAGTTTAAGAGAAAGAAAACTCTTAATTTAAAACAGCTGTTGCTACAAACATGAATTTCTCTATGTGTTTCTGCGCACGCACTAACATTATATATATATATATATATATATAATACAAAATATGTTACAATCATCGAAATCGTTTTGTATAGACATTAAACAAGTTCATCTTACTAAGTATGGGAAATTAAGAAGAATCTCAATACTGAAAGAAAGGGGATAGTAAAAAAAATGCGGTAAATATAAAGCAGGGGATAAATATTGTAATTTATGTATGGAGGAGAAACTGGCCATAGCTTCTTTCTATAATCTCAATGAATTACATAAACAAAGGTCGGAAATACTTCAAGTTTATAGACATAAGAAAAGTGAACTACTTGGTAGATAAATCACAATTTAATTCTGTCTTATTTATTTATTGTATTATGATATATTTTTCTTTATTTAATTAATCAATTAATTTGTGTATGTATGTATGTATGTATGTATCGTCCTTGTAAATCAGCTGCGGGCCTTCTGAGCCACCTGAGGACACATGAGGGGCTATTTGATACGGAACATGGAACTTGAGACGGCAATCATCTGTGGAGATGCTGCAATCATCATGTATGTATGTATGTTTGTATGTTTGTATTCATTTTTATTTATTTATTTATCTTATGTTAATTTCGTGTTTTCTAACTTTTTTTTCATCAATAAAATATAGTTTTGTTTCAACCCTTCTTTAGTAAGAACCGTCATGATGATCCGTTTTAGTGAAACCTAGGTAAATTTTTCTGACTCTGCAGACATATATATATATATATATATATATATATATATATATATATATATATATATATGTGTGTGTGTGTGTGTGTGTGTATGTGCTATCTATCACTCATCCAAGTGATAACCAAGCCCATCTTTGCTTAACTCACAGCATGAAATCAAATCCACACGTTCAATTAAATTCGCCTTAACATGCGATTGTCATGTTTGAGCACATAAATCGGTTCTTTTTTCTTTTTCTTCTTCTTTTTATTTTGTGCAGTTTGATGCTCGACAAATATGAGAGGATAGTAAATAAAGTGATAAAGCGTCTCATCAGTGTGTCAATAGACGAATCAATTCGCCAGCACAAATCATAGCGAAGAGGGAGATGCAAACATTTTCGTCTCTATCAATTGAATGCATCCCTTTGTATGTATGGCATTGATAAAGTCTCTTTCATATCAACGTTGTGCGCAGTTAGAATGAAATGGCCTGGTTTGGATAGGTTCAAATCTATCTATCTATCTATCTATCTATCTGCCGAATTTTCTTTCTCGACCAATTATAAAAACGCTTATATATATATATATATATATATATATATATATATATATGTGTGTGTGTGTGTGTGTGTGTGTGTGTGTGTGTGTGTGTGTGTGTGTGTGTTGTGCTTTGATAGGTCCGAATTTCTTATCGATATAATATTCTTCTTTCTATATATTCATTGGAACTCAACTGATCTCAACATTAAAAAAATGTTTATTTTGAAAAAAAAATAGTCCCGAAAAGCTTTAATTTCTACATCTGTATTATTACACTCATTAACCAATAGGCGCATTTTTGTTAGTTTTCAAATTTCGAAATACTTCACGGACTTGAATATTTGACATGCCACGAAAATTTTGAAGGTTGAAAACCCAAAATAATTTTAGAAATCTTTTCCCTCCAAAAATAGTCAAAATACAATTTCTTAGCCAATTAGATATATGGATAAATTATCAACTTTTTAGCTTATTTCTAGCCTAAATAAATTGTATAAATAAGCGAAGAAATAAATATTTCTTCCGTATGTAATTGTCTATACTTGCTCAACTTACAGTACATAATGAATTATTACTCAAATGCAGTTTGGATTTATTTCTTTTGAGTGAAAATCTACATTTTTTTTTTTCAAGAAGCTTCTAATTTCAACAGCGTTAGTTTTTAACAAAGTTTTTATTACAACTACAACTACAACTCAAAATATCTCTGCTCGGTCGGTTCTGCATCTCAGCAGAAAGGTAAGACCCCTTCGACGAGTGTTCCGTTTATGATGCTAAACAATCTGATGGTGAGGCTCCAGTCTTGAAGCATTTAGGAATGTGACGTACCCCTTCATTGCCATCGCAACCAGATCCATTCTAGCTTGGCATGGTAGCATCTGATTGGATCCTATCCATGGGTAAAATAGAAGTTTGACATTTAAACTGTGCAAACAAACGACTAATGACGAATTAAATTGTTAGAAATAGAATTGTTTTTACATTTAACAGTGTGTAAAAAAATGACTGATATTTAACTAAATTGTTAGTGATACATAGGAATCGTTGGAACCGTTTATCTGTTTCCAAACGAAATAGTAAATGTTGAATAGAACTATTAGTGTTAAATGGAAAGACTAAAAACTCTTAAACTGTGTGTCTAAAATGAAATATTGGTTTAGCATCGCAGTACTTGAACCCCGTTGTTGAAATTATCGGCTAAAATAGTCTCGAATGTATTTATTAGGTTTGGTGAGGCAAATCACTGAACTACTTCCTGGATTCCTGCGTGACGGCGTGTCACGTGACTGGTCTGGGGACGCCATATATATTTGGCGCCCAATTTGTATTCTCTCTCATTACCAGCTAATAAAGCTTGTGTACACACTTTATACTAAGACTATGAGTCGTCCTACTATCCAAACGTTAACACCCGTTGACTGTGTGCAAATGAATGAAGAGTGTTGAACAAAATGATTTGTGTTAAATAGCAATACTGGTAACCATTTCACGGTGTGCAAACAAATGATTAATATTGATTAGAATTATTCGATGATTAGTTGAATGGTTGTTTAGGTTTTATGGCAAATCAACCTTCATAGGTTATTTAATGCAAAATTCTGCTTATATATGTATATATTTAGCCAATATGGTCTTACCCCTCAGCAGAAAAGCAGTCGGTGTATTCTACAGTCTCAACCGACAGGACAATACACAGTTAAATGCAAAAACAGTTTTATTTCAAATAATTCAGTTCAGTATAAGTACGCAGTTTAAATGCCAAAATAGCCCTATTTCTATCCATTCAATTTAGCATAAATACACAGTGTAAATGCAAAAACAGTCCCCTCTCAACCCACTCAGTTTAGTTCCATTTAATCCATAGATAGGACCATATCAGGTGCTACCACTCGGAGCAAGAGTGACCCTGTCAGAACTGTCTACCGTAGCCTTTCCGGCAACTCATCCAAAAATCCCCTATTTAGAGAAAACGTTGTGTCACCCGTGATGTCAAACAACAAAACGTCATGCATACGTCACGACAGAACTTCTGTTACTAACCCACAAACTATTTTTCGAAATGAATTATGTCAGCCTTTCGGAAACAAGTTTATAACCGCAGGATAAAATACATTCTATTTAAAAGTTCATCTTCAAAGTACAATAAAGTATGTAATGATTGCTTATATTTAATAATGAATTTTCCTGTGCACAGAAGCCTTTTAACTCGGCCGAGTAGTGTAACAGCGTCTGACACTATATAAACACAGCAAGTAGCGACCGGGTTTGCTCGATCCCAGAAGAGAGGTAGGCCCAGTTTTTCTCCCAGCACCGTGGGGTCTGCGTCCTCATCATCAAAACAAACTAAACTGCTGAACGTGGTGTCTACGCCCTTACGAACTGCCAAAGCAGACAACGTGGATTCCAGCCAACATACCAATCACCGCTGCTACGCTCATTCAAACAGCTCTTCGAAGACCTACCTTCTGAAAGTCTTCTGAGACTATCTCTGGTCTATTCACCACACCTTCCTAGCAGAGACCATGAGACAACGATGCAGAAGCAGCTAGCACCAACTGCAGACCAGTTCCAGCTTAACCCAGTGGCCGTTCTTGCGCAACCAAGCAATAGCACCTGCATTACCTAGTCCACGAGGGACCACACAGCTCGGATTAGCTCCAGCACTTTAAAGCCACATCGACTCACACCCAGTTAACCAAGGACTGCGTAAACCAGGACATTGATCATCTAGCCTCTACAAGCAATGCGTCTACATCATCGACCGTTTCCAGCAACACCTACAACCTAACCATACAGCTACACCTACAATCTGCAACAATCACAGAGACCATCTTAACCTACTAGACGCGCTGTCGCCACAAACTAATTGACAGTCGAGTCTACGACTTTCTACAACACTGACTTTCAACGACTAGCATAGACTACACCGACGTGATACTGCAACTACGATTCTATGCAGATATAACTTTCGTGTACGATTTGTTCAATAAAACCTGATATTTAAACTTATCTACTTGTCTCTGTCATTTGTCCTGTTCTCTGTCAATCATAAATAACATACAACTGTTTGCGGGATCGACGCATTCTCGGGGTCACGTGACATATCTTTCGTTGATCTAATGACACTTCTTTTCTATGTTCTAATGATTGTTTATTAAATCCGAAACGTTATAGCGTCGACTTTCTTTCACATTAAATTCTTCAGATTGGATTACTTTGTTTTTCAATTTTTCAACAATGTCGGATTGTTTTCCCTTATTTACTTCATTATATATATATATATATATATATATATATATATATATAGTATTATTCAGTCCAGTTAAACCGGAGTTGGGAGTAATTCCATCTAGACATAGATATATATATATATATATATAGTAGCGTTGTCGCTTCTTTAAAGTAGGAGAAAGAAGAAAAAGCGAAATGAAATGAATAGATGAAACATGCATTTTTTTCCATGTTTATTTCATTAATAATTCAGCTCGGGCTTAAGTGGGACTTGAAGCATCTTTAATATGAAAGAGGCAAAGTCGTTTTGTTTTATGAATATCTATATCGCGGCTCCTTTTAAAGACCTTCGAAAACCGTTAAGGATACAAAGCTATGTTCCGGAAACCAACTGCTGTAAAAACTCTAAATTCATTCTTTCATCGCGTTTCAAATATGAGTCAGCTTTTGAATTATTGACTGTCAAAACAACCATTCATGTACTCGAGCTGGCCGCTCAGAATTAGGGAGTTTGGTCATGAAGGGACCATTACATAACACAAGATATATATATGTATATTTATATATACATATAAAGTGAGAGAGAGAGAGAGAGAGGGAGAGAGTGTGTGTGTATATGTTGGGACAGAGAGAGAGAGAGAGGGAGAGAGGGGGAGAGAGGGGGTGTTTATGGAGAGAGAGAGAGAGAGAGAGAGAGAGTATCAAAATGATTCATAACTTTTTCTTCTTAAAAGTGTTAAAATATGCCAAGTGAATTGAAGTAAGGGATGAATATGTATACGTTTTATGCCTTTAGATCCCTGATTTACTGGTCAGACTGGGAACTTTTCAGCATATATATATATATATGTATATATGTATTTGTATATATATATATATGAAGAAAAGTAAAGTTGGCATCCATAGTCGAAGGTGACCCGAACGCTTCCTTTTCAATAGCTACTACACCGAGGCGTAGGAGAGGGTGCTGCTGCACTTTACCATTGATCTATACCTTATACTGCGTAGTGTTAAGTAAAGCTGCATCAAGTACCGTTTTTTGAGTTTTTAGTATGACTCAATCTGGAATTGAACTTTGGTCTCTCATGCCATTAGCGAACACTCTACCTCCAAAGCCAATATATATAACATCAGGCCGTTCCTGTTGACATTTGATTATATCAAACATTCGCTATCATCTATAGATTCTAATCTAAGTATTGCAGCATTGATTTTCCTCCTAACAGCCAGCCTGTGTTATTTAGGAAGATATGGCCAGATATCAGGTGAGATGAAATATTAACACTGACCTGCTGAAATGTTTGATGCGGGAAGGGAAACAGGTGAATGTTAAGACTTTCAATCTGCCAGTGTTATATTCTTTCCCAACAGGATCAATTTCGGTATACGGGATATTGTTAACACGTCCGTCCAGGTCTTGCTCTTTCCTGACCTGAATTAATAACACAAAGATCTGCTGATTTTCTGATTGAATACAGAAATGTGATGAAGGTTCAGACGACAGGGATTTGATGCTGCTCAAGAAAGATGCGTGAAATTCTTTCTTGTTAGGTACGTAGGTAGTGACGGAAGAAAAAAAAAAGCTGAACAATTGAAAAAAACACTAGTTGATTAAGGAAATCAAAGAAGGAGAAGAAGAAAGGGTTTTCTTATTTTCATTTAATTTTTTTCTCTATATTAGTTGTGAAATTACGCCCTACATCTCATCAACCACGCCCCCCAAAATTTGTACGTCTGTCTTTGTAAAATATGATTTTTCTTATTTGATTAATGCATCGTCTGTTCAATTTCAAAACTTGAAAAAACCTTGAATGATGAAAAATGAAATTGCAACAGTCTAAATAGGATTTTCATGCATGAAAACTACAAATTTCCTCATTTTTTCACTCCAATAATCTTGATATATATATATATATCTTCATGATTCTTACTAGCTTTTTCACTCCAATAATCTTGATATATATATATATCTTTATGATTCTTACTAGCTTTTTCTCTCCTAGAATGTTTATATATATCTTTATGATTCTTACTAGCTTTTTCTCTCCAATAATCTTTATATATATCTTTATGATTCTTACTAGCTTTTTCTCTCCTAGAATCTTTATATATATATCTTCGTGATTCTTACTAGCTTTTTCTCTCCTAGAATCTTTATATATATTTATTTATGATTCTTACTAGCTTTTTCTCTCCAATAATCTTTATATATATCTTTATGATTATTACTAGCTTTTTCTCTCCTAGAATCTTGATATATATATCTTTATGATTCTTACTAGCTTTTTCTCTCCAATAATCTTTATATATATTTTTATGATTCTAACTAGCTCACGTGGACCAAATTTTGCAGTATGGTTAAATAGTGCTCAATATCAATATTACTTGGTTCTGTGTGTGACCCTGGGTTTCATGCTGTCAGCAACTCAGGGTCGCAGACATTACCATGTAATATATATATATATATATATATATATATATATATATATATATCAATTTTCAAAAGTGATACCAATGTTTTTCAAATCAATAACCCTGCACATATACGTCACAAAATAAATCAGCAGCAATCCAAATAAACAAACAAGTCAGCATAAAAAAATTACATTCATACAAACACAAATTTGATATAAAATGACAATATTTCCTTAAAGGGACGCAAACATTTAAGATACAAATATCTCCGGTCACCCTGAAACTTTGAAACTTAAATCAGACAGAAATAGTTAAACAATAGAAACTTACATGCTACATTTTTCAAACATAAGCAAAACAGCTACGCATATCGACGACTCAACTTAGACTTACTTCCTGTTGATGACCCTGATTTCTTGATCATTTTTATATCATGAAATAACGAGGAAACGAAAAGGGAAAAAAACACCTATTCTTAAACGTTCCCGCTCTATGGAGTAGAAACATTTATTATATTTTTCTATGTTTTCTTTTTATGGTCTTTTTATCTTCTACCCACTGTCTGACAGTATTTAATCCGGTAAATCCAGAGTTGGGAACACTTCCAAGTAGGACAATTAAAATATTCAAAAGTAGAATCCTAAATTAATCCCGGTCAAGAGCTTAATGCAAATAAAATCCTTAGAGCAAATAATTTTAAAAGATACAAGAAAAATCGGTCACTTTAAGATAATCAGTTTATTTCCATTCTGTTAAAAAGCATTGAAATTAACAGGGTTTCTTCAGATCTAATAAGAAAAGATGTATATATATATATATATATATATATATATAGGGTTGTACTCCCTACATGATGGACTTGCCCTCCTCCATAAACACATGTCAACGGAGCGTCTGAGGAGTTGACCAAACCCCCGTGTTTGGTCTGCCTCTCCAGTTGTTTGAGGCGCACTTCGGTCAGCCGTGTTTTCATCAACGCTGCTCGGTCGGGTGTTGCCTCAGCACTGAAGATTTCCTCCGGCCTCAGGGGGCAGTCCCCCCAGGCTTTTACCCGCTTACGGGGGGGGGGTATTGCCTGGCTCCTGACGACTGGACCGAAGGTATTTTTGGAAATGCCGGACGCGTGTGGGCTTCGGCCCTGAGACTGGACCCACCGTAAAAACGTCCTTGTGCCAAGTTCGCTCGTTTGGTGGGGCGTGTGATAGATAACTGACCAAACCCACGTGACACAATCGCATGTGATACCATTTGCGTAGTGGACAGATAGCCACTACCCCACTGGACTCTCAGCTTCCTATTAAGTAACTATTGTTTAACCAGGTTCACTTGTATCTTGTTTCTGTTACTTGAATATATATATTTCATCCATCAACCTTTTTGTGTTCCCCGTGTCTTTCTTTTGCCAGCATCACAACATGTAGTATATACATAAAGCAAAAAAAACGGCTCAGCATCATTGTGAGAACAATGGCAATCCCACACAATCCTGCACATCCCACACATATTCAGAAATGGAGCCTCACGATCAGATACAATTTAGTATTATACTCAGTACACTAACTACTCTGCTTAGAATATATTTATATTTCAATCAGCATATTCTACTCCCTGCTGATAGAGTGGAATTTGTATAAGCAAAAATATTATTATTCTCAGAGAATAATAGAATTTCCAGTTCAGTTGGTAATCGAGTGATAACTTTGAGTTGTCTGCATTCAGCCTGAATATCATTTTTAATTATCCAAATTCTTGAAATAATATGGAAATACTAATTCGAATTCCTCATTTCTTTCTTAATAGAAGCATAAGTATCAACATGAACCATCGTTACAACGGGAATCCATTGTGTTCATTGATCATATCGTCTATGTATTATTATATTTCTCATTATATATACACTTATATCTATATCGGTACCGGCCCATGGGAAACTGGTTAGAATATTCGCCAATGTTAAAGGATCAATCCAGGCATAGGAGTAGTGTCCTCTCCTACATCTCAGTCCCTAGCTATTTGAAAAGAGCCTTCGGGTCGCCGTTGGCTACGGTCGACTAAATTATTTATAATATCTATATGTGTATGTGTGTGTAAGTTAGGAAAAGCAGTAAGTTATATCAAAATTTTTATGACTGATTTTCACGGCATATCAACCCGTCTAGATTTACTTTATGGCTTGAAGATAGGGAAGCACGTTCATTGTACGTTCATATTTGTATTTTTTTGGAAAGTTGTTTTTCAGAGTTTCTTTTTTTGCACATGATTCTGTCCAATATGAATCATTTTTAAACAGATCCATTCGACCCATTGATGGGACCCTAAAAGGTACTACAACTCTGTTTCAGGGTAGACCAGGGAGTAATGGCAATGAAGAGGTACTCTCCCTAGGTCTCTTGAACCGGAGCCTCACCATCTGATGCAGTTCAGTTTTATATCAATGACATTTCTTTCGGAAGGGTATATTGACCCTCAGCAGGAGATATATTCAGTGTGTTCTAATCCCCGCCAGCAAGACATGGCATTTTTTTTCAAACTTTTTAAATTCTCTAACTTGAGAACATATCAACTTCCAGTTCATTTTGCAAATGAATGCCCAATTTATTGAATCTTTGTCCAGTTTTAATCTCATATTCTACAAAAATATAGTGAAAATTACAATAAGAATCTTTTACTCTTTCTTAAATAGAAGCATCAGTATCATTATGGACCGGGTTCATGGGTCGTTAATTATTTAAACATTGTCGTCACTTTAGACAGCTTGTATAAACAAGTCTAAAATGCTGAGGAACGAGGCAATATAAAACTACTCAACCAACTCTCTACTTTGCTCTTGGTCGACAACATATTTTTAATCAATCAGTCGTGACTGAACCAATAAATCATTAGTCGAAGGAAACCAGTTTGATCATTCAAAACCGATAACCGGTCGACTTTGATCACAGCCGATCATAGTATTAATCCAGTGAAGCGAGGTCAGTGCGCTGACCAATCCTGTTCGCTCATTTCTTGTTCAATTACTTGATAATCAATCACTACCAGCTTCCTGGGAAAGTCCCGATTGACCAGATGAAAATGAATTCAACAAGAAAGAAAAACGAGTAAGTTTATTGCTTTTTAAAGAGGATGAATACAAAGGAGACGACAGGAGTGAAAAATTACTAACGAATGAAGTAGAGAGAGAGAGAGAGAGAGAGAGAGAGAGAGAGATGGAGAGAGAGAGTGTGAGAGAGAGAGAGAGGATAGAAAGAGAAAGTGAGAGATAGGCGGACAGAGACAGAGAGAATTAAATTGAGAAGAAAGAAGAAAAATTATAAACGGACTGATTGATTGATTGATTGATTTTAACAGCATGTCAACTCGTTTAGAGATATTTCATGCAGAGAGGTCAGGGAATCGCGTTTGTATATTCATATTTTTGTGTTGTTTATTTCTTAAGAGTTTTTTTTAAACACAAGGTCTTGATGGATACGAATAATTTTTAAACAGATCAAATTGACCCTTAGATGGGACCCGTAAAGGTACTCCCATCCCAGTCCAGATTGGTGCTGTAAGTAAAAGGCAATAAAGGTGTTATCTATTTTCCCCAGATCTTCAAAACTGTAGCTTCCCAATCAGATGTAGTTTAGGGTCATACCCAGGAAACTCTCTTTTTGGGTGGTCTTACCACTCTGCAGGGACACATGCAATATAGTCTATGCCTCACCGACAGAGAGGACAAGTAAACTGGAAATTGACTGCACCTCTGCAGAGGGGTAAGACCCCCCCCTAACGAGTGTCCTGGATATGACACTAAATAATCTGATGGTGAGGTTCCAGCAGTGCTGGAGCTTTGCGGGAATGCAGAGTACCCCTTCATTGCCATTGCTCCCAGGTCCACTCTGGCTCGGAATGGTATCACCTGAGAGGGCCCTATCTATGGGTTAAATATAACTAACAGCATACTTCTGCTAAAATGAATTGTTTGAGTAAAACTGAATAGTTTGAAATAGAAATGATTCTTACAATTAAACCGTACTTACATTTAAACTGCATGCTTATGCTTAACTGAATTATTTGAAATAGAACTGTTTTTCGACATTAAAACTGTATTTACACTTAACCGAATTGTTACATACAACTGCTTGAATAGTTAGAAATGGAAATGTTTTTGACCATTGAACTGTGTACTTATGCTAAACTGAATTGTTTTAAATAGAACAGATTATTTACATAAAATGGATTTGGCGTTAAATAACCTACAAAGGTTGATATGCCATAAAACCCAATAAACCAAACAAACCAAACGCTTTATTTACAATACTTCGACAATCCGTTAGCTTATTGCCCCATTTGCATAGTGGTTAGAGTGTTCGCCAATGGTCCAGTAGACTGGGGTTCAAGTCATACCAAAGACTCTAAAAATGGTACTTGATTTCTCTTTGCTTAACACTCATCGTTATATAATACGGATCAAGGATAAGTGGAGCAATCTAGGGGAAACAGTAGCGGCCTCCCCTACACTTCTGTGTAGTAGCTATTTAAAAAGTAGCCTTCGAGTCGTACTTGACAGCGGTCGGCCAACGTACTTATTATATATGGAGATCAAAAGCGTAATAATTATTTTTATGTTTCAGTTTTATACCCTTTAAACAGCTTATCTTCTGAATTAAACTAAAAAAGGGACCAAATGAAATATTGGAGATCTGTACAAAAAATATATAAGAATTGTTTTGTCGCAGAAGAGAAAACGTCAATCATTCCATGATTGAAAGAATTATTCCATCAAAAAATGGAACATTTATAGCACTTAGAGACATCCATACAAAAATATCACCCGCATGCAATAAATAGATGTTTTCTGTTTCTTTGTTTAACGGCATATCAACCTTTGTAGGTTATTTAAAGCCAAATCCATCCTTCTAGAAGGACAGTAGTGGTACTATTTAACTCATACCTGGGAGTATAAGGGGGTTCATACTTTTCCCAAGGGTATTTGTCTGAAAGGGAAAGTAATAGCGCGACTGGAGTTCGAACTCGCTCATTACAATTCCGCAGTCCATCGCTTTAACCATTAACACTACGAGAGCCTTCCCTCAAAAAAGTAACTAACTAAATAAATTAATAAATTAATTAATTACAATTTTTAAAATTATGAAACAATATGAACAGTCTATTCTAGCTCTATACTTCGACATTGTAGCAGGAGTACTACAAGGGACACGCTAGCTCCATACCTCTTTATCATTTGTCTAGACTACGTACTTAGAACATCGATTGACAAAATCAGAGAGAACGGCTTCGAGCTGACAAAGAAAAGTAGCAGAAGGTACCCCGCAAAAACAATTACCGACGCCGACTACGCCGATGACATAGCGATACTGGCAAATACACCCAACCAAGCCGAAACACTACTGCATAGTTTGGAACGAGCAGCCGCAGGTATAGGCCTCTATGCCAATGCACACAAAACGGAATATATGTGCTATAATCAAACGGGGGACATCTCCACTCTAGACGGAACCCCTCTTAAATTAGTAGACCAGCACGAACATACATTCAGCAACTATGTGAGGATACAGGATGTTGTCCAGAAGACCTGCCTGAGGCGATGAACGATAGGGAAAAGTGGCGAGAGAGAGTCAGAGATATCCGTGCTACCAGCACGACATGATGATGATGATGATTCTAGCTAAACATATTGGTCATATTTATTCAAATCTTTTAAATGACGAAACACACATCCCAGTTGCTGGTAGCAAAAATGATGTAGGCTACTGTTGTCAATTTTAAAAATATCAACACCTCCCATAAAAACACAAAAAAGGAAAGAAAATATTCAGGTGAATTTACATATATACTTTACTTCAATCATTTTTCTTTTTTATTCCTCAAAATTAGATTTATTGATATTTTTAATGTTCACATCTTTCTTATAAATTTGAGACATATATTTCTCCAATTTCTAAAACTTTTCGTCCTTTTTTTTTTATTTTGTTCAGTTTTTCTCCCCTACTTTCTCTGAGTGTGCCCCCCCTCTCTCTCTCTCTCTCTCTCTCTCTCTCTCTCGTTTATTTCCATTTGCTTTAATCCCTGCTTTTTTTTTTATTTCGCTTCTTTGCAAAACACAAGATTGTACAAGTGTAGCTGCTTCCATTCTTCGTGCGTTTTATTTTATAGTTTCCTACTCTGAAAAATAATCTCAGAAGAGTTTAAGAGAAGATTCGTTTCAAAGGCTCTTCGGCCAATAAAAAAAAAACCGTTAGAATGTCAAGGGGTAAATTTTGAAGAAAATCATCGTTCAATTCATTGTTCATTTCTGTTTTGGTAAATACAATTGCAGTGTGGATACTTTTTGAACACACCTCATATATATGTTTATTTGAGTAAGATATGATCTTTAATCAGACAGATATGTTTACAAAGAACACGGAACGAAAAATACACGTAAATGGATGAGAAACTTCCAAAACAATCAAAAACAATAATAACAACAAAACAAAATCTTATTCCAACTCAGGTATTAATAGAATTTTCTGCCAAGACTGTCTGGAAGAAACAAGCAGACACCCACCAAAAAAAGAAGAAACAAGCAGACACCCTCCAAAAAAGAAGAAACAAGCAGACACCCGCCAAAAAAAAAAAAAAAAAAAAAATCAAGGAGCACAAAAAATTCTTTACGTTAGGTAATTTTTCCAACGCATTAGTTATTCATAACATTTCCAATAACCACAAATTTGTCTTCTCATATTTAAACATCATTGCGTTCATTCATGATAAAAGTAAACGTAGAATCATCTGCTATTTCACATTATAACACTATCAAACAAAGACCAGAGTTCTAGGGGGTGTCCTCGTGGTGTAATGGTTAAAGCGATGGACTGTGGAATCGTAGTAAGCTAGTTCGAACTCCAGTCGCGTTATTACATTCACTTTCGGACAAATACACTCGGGAAAAGGGTGAACCCCCTTATCCTCCCAGCTATGGGTGAAATAGCATCGCTACTGATCTTCTGGATCAATAACTTTGGCATTAAATAACCCACGATGGTTGATATGCCATTAAACAGAGAAACCAAACCAGAATTCTATAAAATTTCACCTTCCTTAGTCAAAATTATGTTGAAGGATTTCAACTTACACTGACCAAAATAATCTGATATTTCAATTTTTCCCTTTTCTTCATGCTTTTCCCGTTCTTTCCTTCTTTCTTCCCTTTTTTCCAACATTTCTTCTTTCATTCTCCACTCCCCCCCTATTCAAACTGACTTTTTATAGACGCTATTTTTCTACTTGTTAAAAAATGTACGTTTTATGACGTAACCTTTTCGAACATTTTTTATATATTCATTTAAACCGCTATTTTAAATTCCTAATTTGAATATGACAAAAATACTTTCTACCTGAAATTTTCATAACTTCATATCTTAAATGATCCATGTCGAAACGCGTTGGTGGAACAAATTACTTTTTTTTTTCTTATCCATTTATATGTATTTTTCTTTCTATTTTCTTTATACAACATCTATGTTTATTTACAAACTTATTGTCACTATCAACCGTTAGAAAATAAAATTAAAATACCCTGATAATATTTCCATTAAGTCGAGATTAACCACATTGGTAATATAAGCTGGATAGGAATAAATGATCCAATATACAAATAAGTATTTGCACAGATCACCCAAAAATGGTCTCACATCAGTACTCAGGTCACCTACACTGGATATCCCCATCTTATACCGTCGGATTTTATGACAAAACTTTATATATATATATATATATATATAAATATATACTCAAACACAAACATACATGCACGTGCACTCACTTTCACTCTTACATATACATGTATATACATTCATTTTCCGTCGCTCTGCACACTCGCATACACACATACGGACAAATACAGGTAGAAAAGCACCAAGAATAGACACGTGTATGCGTATAGGGCTCAGATTTTATAGCTACAGGACAGATAATTCATATTGATAAATACTGTGAATCATGGTACAACTATTTATTCTTTTGGCGTTCGAATAAACAATATTATTTTTCGAATATTATTTATCGTAATTGCTTTTCGTGACGCGTCTACATCAGGATTCTCTCCCCTTGCTTCCGGCATTGACATTAAAAGGAAAAACGCTGTTGCATCTTTTATAATGTCATAAGAAATATGATAAAAATTCGACGACGACGACGACGAAGAAGAAGAAGAAGAAGAAGAAGAAGAAGAAGAAGAAGAAGAAGAAGAAAGTGGTCATTTATGCCAAGTTGAGACAGAAGAAGAAGAAGAAGAAGAAGAAGAAGAAGAAGAAGAAGAAGAAGAAGAAGAAGAAGAAGAAATACTAGTAACAAATCATACAGTCCCGGTCAGAAACCAGACATATTTTTTAGTTAATTAAAAGAAAAGAATATGTCAATCAACTCTTTGACTTCACAAGTCCAAGAAAGGAAAGCAAAAACCAAGGTTAATACCTGGAACTTGCCAGAGACCTGAAAAGATGAGGAATATGAACGGGACTGTGATACCAATAATAGTTGGATCCTCGGAACAATCTCCGAGAACCTGAAGAAGAGATTTCGAAGAAGAATATAGATTATAGTACGCTTGAGATCAGCTAGATTGCACAGAAAATTCCTGGAGATGTGAAGAGACTTTTTAGAACTGATGCGAAAGATTCAATAATAATAATAATAATGACAATAATAATGCAAACTACAGCAAAAGTAATTCAAGAACAGGTACGACTAGGTTGGAAAGATGATCCACTGGGAATTGTGCAAGGGATTAATATTTGGCCATGCTAACACATAGCACAAACGAGAATCTGTCTAAGAAAATGAGGCGCATGAAATTGTCTGGGATACAAACGGGTCACCTAATCCCGGCCAGAAGATCAGACTTCGAGCCAATTAAAAAAAAAGTGAATCTGTCGTCCAGTAAATCACAAAGTGAAAAAAGAAAGCGAAAAGATAGACAAATACAAAAATCTTGCAAGAGAACTTAAAAATCAGAGGAGCATGAAGGTGACATCGGTAATAATTGTAATTGGTACCGCTAAAACAGACCCTAGTTGGTTGGAAAAGAACCTGGTTAAACTGGATATCTGAGGAAGAATCGAGATCATCCCGATCACAGCATTGTTAAAATCGGCTAGAATACTTAGAAGAGTGCTGGAGTGATGAGGAGATTTAATGCTACTTAGATTCCAGTGAAAAACCTCCATTTAAAACCGGGGTTAAAAACTCGCATTAACTCAAATAATAAACGAATGTAGCACTCCGCCCCCCCCAAAAAAAAACATAAGAGATGGCATAATTGGATGGGAAGATGGTTCTCTTCGAATTGGACATACGGTTGAGCATATATACCAAGGGTATATGCAAAGACCGGAACCTTTCCAGAAAAAGGAGATATACAAGATTCTCTCAGATTTTGAGATTAAAAATGAAACATCCAATCGCGGCCAGAAAACCAGACCTTGTCAGCAAAAAATATAAGAACTTGTCCACCCGTGGACTTCGATGTTCCAATAGACGAGCGTGAAATTAAAAGAAGGTGCCAAACTAGAAAAAATACCAAGATCCAACAAGAGAACTAAACAAAAAAGAAAAAGAAAAAACAAACAAATTAACAAACTGGGAAACATGAAATTGATTGTGATATCGATCATAGTTGGAGCCCTTAAAGCTACCCTAAAAAACCTGGAAAAGAAACAGGAAAATGGAGAATCTGTCTTGGATATAGACCTACTCAGACCACAGCAATGCCAAAATTAAGAGGATAGTGTTGAGATAAACAAAAACTGAAAAAGAATCTCAACAGAGAATTGAGCAGAATTTGAATAAAGACTTGTGGAGATTCGATTTCCCTTTGACTTGAGTGAAGACCATTAGTTACTTCTGGTGTAAAAAACTAACAAAGAAATAATAATAATAGTGCACAACCCAGCACCTGTGCTAGAAAATAACACACATAAACTCCAATGGGACTTTAACATACACACAGACCACCTAATCTCGGCCAGAAGACCAGACCTAATAATAAACAACAAAAAAAGAGAACTTGCAAAATTGTCGACTTTGCTGTCCCAGCTGACCACAGAATAAAACTGAAAGAATGTGAAAAGAAGGATAAGTACCTCGACCTTGCTAGAGAATTGAAAAAAAAAACTATGGAACATGAAGGTGACAATTATACCAATTGTAATTGGTGCGTTTGCAACAGTAACTAAAGGATTACTAAAGGGACTGGAGGACTTGGAAGTTGGCGGACGAGAGGAGACCATCCAAACTACTACATTATTGAGAACGGCCAGAATACTGAGAAGAATCCTGGAGACTTGAGGAGGCTTGCTGTCACACAAACTCCAGTGAAAGACCATCAGCAAACGGTGATGTGAAAAACTCTAATGACTAAATAATAATAATAATAATAATAATAATAATAATAAGTCAGCGACAGATAAAAAAAGAAAACTTTGCCGTTCC